>SMSQ01021654.1:320811-393783 GCA_019453375.1 Ctenoplectra terminalis | reverse complement strand
TTTTTTTTTTTTTTTTTTTTTTTTTTTTTTTTTTGATTGAATCGAAAGCTACGTTACGGTAAATATAGAGACGACGAGAAAGTTAGTTTCTGGTTCATACGAGAAAAAATGAAACACAAAATGGAAATCGGTGCCTTTGTTTCCAACCACCTATTACGACTAGATGGGAAGGTAATCATCGTGGAGCGTTAATCGTACAGAGAAACAAATAGTTGCAAGCATTTTCAGAGATCATTCTTTTTTTTGTAAAAATGTTAAATCGTTGTAAGTACGATTACACGGGAGATACGAAGGTTGTGTGTGAGATATACGATTGCAGCAGAATATTGAAAATATTACGGTTTTATGTTTCCCACTGTTTTTTCGCCAACATTTATTACGATTTTGTTAACCAATTGTTTTTCACTCTTCGAACGAATTTTTTATTTTTAACAATACCGCAGGTTACATGTTCGTACAAAAATGGTTCTTCGTAAATACGTGTTTGTGTTTAATTCGACAATTAAATTTGAAATACCATCAAATACCACAGCCTTTAAAAGAACGCAGCTGCTTCTTGATAAACCGTTCTCGGTTCGGAAAAAATTAGAATATTTTGGCACAAAGATCCGCATGCGTTATCGCAAAGAAAGAGGGAGGAAGTCTCGCACAATAGCCGACGAATGTCTAAAAAGCGGACTGTTAATGGTCAAAGGAACTCAGGTCGTCGGAGAGGGTTGGTCTCGAGGACGCTTTCACGAGTCCGTCGACGCATGGGCACGCCAACAAAAGTCGAAAAGGTGAGTGGAAGATTCCCTTCTCTGCTCTCTCCCCCCTCAGTCGCCCGGTCTTTCCCTCGTGTTTTTTTATCCTTCCGGTTTCTCCTCCGTTGCTCTCTTTCCAGGGATTTCCCACTTCCGAACCGACGCTGCGCGAGGAGTCTCGCTCAACCGAACTGCAATGGAATTTGCTTAAGAACTGAAGAGGAACCGACGGGTGAAGGGTTGGAGGGAGAACCAGCCGAAGAAAAAAGGAGGATGCAATGGCGAATGCGAGGAAGCTGGAGGAGTTGGAGCGGGAGCAACGTGGAATAATGCGCGATTAAGAGGGGAAAACGTGGAGGAAAGGCGTCATGATCGCGAGATGAAAAGGTTGTCGGATAAAATGCGAGAAGCGTATCGAGGGAAAGCCTCGACGAAAGATGAAGGGACGATGAGTAACGAGTCTACGATAAAGTTGTGGGACAGACCGGAGAGAGATGGAAGATACAATTAGAACGGATAACAAAGGCAGTAAGATTAATGGGAGAGCAAAAGAGCGTGTACGAGAGCAGGACACACACGGCCGAGAGGAATAAAAGGAAAAGACGAAAAGGGGCTGAGAAAGAGCCAATACAGAGAGAAAATTTCTCGCGGCCGTGTGGCGTGCGAGGCCCGATGTGTGCCACCACTTCGCGGTGAGATGAAAGTAAACGGAAGGGCGTAAATGTAAATTGGTACATTCCTACAGCGTTCTTAATTAACTTCTTTGCAATTATCATGCCGGTGTTCCGCCCCGTGAGCGTGTCTGCGGTTCGCTCGCTGCTTGTCTCTCGTGTCGTGGAACGTAAAAGAGAGAAGTGGTAAAAGAAGAAAAATAGAGGGAAAGAGAGAGAGAGAGAGAGAGAGAGAGAAAGAAAGAGAGATGGGAAAAAAGGAAGAAAAGTAGACTCTTCCTTGTTCGGGCGAGGCAGCTCGCGTAGAGAATTCCCTCAAAGGCGTGCTTTTCTCTCTCACGGGTCGTGAGCGCCCTTTACGGGGGTGTTTAAAAACCGCGTGTACTTTGTACGCAAGAATTGCATTCATTCGGCACTTCTCAAACGCTACCTGACTACGGATACGTGGTGAAGTGGGTACGGCTCTTAATGCAATTTTGGAAAGCGTTTGTTACCGTGACTTTGAACGGTTTACGCACGAGTGCGTGCGACCCGTGTTCCACGCGTTCCCGTGCCGGCTCACCCTCGCTCCACCAAATAACTTTTCTTGGTAGGTGAGCGTGCGTAAAGCAAACTAATCCTTCAATTTCTGAATCTTTTCCATTTGCTACAAGTTTCTGCAACTATGCAATTTACCAAGGATGTAATGAAAATTACATAACGTAAAAATCTAGAACAGTTTACTCATCCTTTAAGAACGTAACCGGACGACTGACAAATAAGAAATGAAACCGAGAAGGCTTGATCGAAGGGCACGATGTCTTACGCTTAACCAATAATAATAGTCACCCCAATGGATACCGAAATTACGACACGCGCTACTCAATACCAACACGCAACGTGCATTAGTACAAGTGCATTATGCTCTTGACATGTTCATTTAGTCGCTGTGCATATGCATGTGTACGCATGCATTCACCCCTTAACGATGGAAATGGTGAATGCATAAACAAGAGGAAATTTAGGATATTACTTGCACTTCAAAGCAATACAAGCCGGATAATACGTTCCATTTATGCGGCAGTAACATTGATGATCATGATTACGCGTGTCATTACTACCAATTAAAATTATCTTCCCATTCGTCTGATTTAACCGGTATCAGATTATACTTCGTCTACAGAAAATCATCGCTAGCCGAAATATAATTACAATTACTATAATATATAAATACGAATATTCAAAGGTGCCTTTACAAAACGTTCGATCGATCGTCAATGAAATGTTCACTTTGAATCGACCGATTCATTATTTACATCACATTGATCCTCAATAACGCGGTCGGAAATTTCATAATCTTTCCCGGTAGCTCGTTTGTTCAAGCGGCTAAATAACAATAAGACGAGCGTTATAATTACCAATTAAAATACTCGAATACGCCCGTAAACACTGACTTCATCGCGAAGGGTTCGCCAAAAATGAGCTGCACGGAAAGCACGAGATACCGGTATCGGAACATATTTGTGCAAAAATTAATTGTAGAGCAGTACGGGTGCGAATATTTTACCATGCTTTCAGTACAGGAAGCGTAGGTAGAAAAGCCATTATCGTCGACCCTCTAGCACGAACTAATGAACGAACTGGCGTCCAGTGCAAAATTCAAAGGTTCCCGCAACAAAATCCAATATACCGTAACGTGTTTCTATGCGTTCGTTGTATTTTTATTTTCGACACGATCGACTGTCTAACACTGAACAAATAAAAGGAAAAAAGAGAATAATGATAATACTGCACGTTGCAATTTTGTTTTATCTTCTTTTTTCCTTTTTCTTCTTTTTTTTTCCGATTCATTGATTAAAAACTAAAATGTACACCGGGAAAATTTTTAAGCAAAGTGGTGCAGTTTTTACGCATTTAGTTACGATTATTCGAATAATTTTCCTTAATAGCTTTTGTTGCAGATTAAACGCGCTGAAGTACAGCAATTGTAGTCGGCAAGGTGAGTCAACAAAGGTTGCCACGTTTAACGAAGAACGTTGCTTTCCAGTTCAATCCAAGATACCGGGTGTATTTATTAGCGAACGTGCGCAAACACGAGCGCTTCCGCAATCTTGGAGTTTGTTTTACGTGGACAGGGCAAATAATTCATTAGGAGCATAAACCTCGTATTAAGCTGCAATTCAATTTACGACGAGACCTTGTCAGCCCGTTTGCCCGTCTACACACGATATTGACCACGAACAAGGTACACCGCTACACAAGCGCGGCTCGGATTCCAAAATTAACATTCCCTTTGGACACATTGAAATGGATTAAAGTACTTTCATATGTAGCTTTATGGGGGATAGATGAAATTACTATTGAATCATGTTTATGAATTTCATTGTCCGAGGTATTTTATACAGCTCGAAGCAATGATATTGCACTTTATTCACCAAGGTGTTAGACTTGATTTTCTCTCGCGTGTCGCGAGCCATTTTATAAAAGAATCGCAACAGAGTTTAGCGTACACAATAAATGACCTACATCTACTGTTTTCTAAAATTTTTACATTCTATAGCATAGATCATCCCGAACAATGGTTTTAAAACCAACAATAGACCACGGTATTCACCAACAAAGAGATAAATTCTGTTTAACAGTCAAGTTTTATCGAAGAAGACAAAGAAAGCCAGTTCGACGGGCGCAAACGACAGAAACAATCAGGCTGATTAAATTCTACAGGCCACCTCGTATTGACCAGTGTCGAAGTGCATGCGTGCACAGGTGTGTCGGAGGTTTGGGACAGAGGCCGATTGGCCAAATATACGCGGCGTGCGTAGGTGGCCTCGCACGTCTGCAGATTAATGGATAGCGGTGTACAGGCACGCGATTGGTTACAATGCACGTCGATCGGCTTGTGTGTCCCTACGAGAATAACGACGCGTAACATAATATCGACGGATTGGCATTTTGCTTTTGCCTCGATTAACATTGCATGTCGCGCATGGAATTTCGAATTTTCCAGCACGTTCGACGATCCGCTGTGAACTGCGTTACGCTATCGGTTTATGACTCGAAATTTACCGCATAGCGTGACAATATTATCGAATTGTAATGCATTAAAGAGGCTCGATGGCATCGCGACGGAATATAATCGCTATAGGACGCGAGAAACCGTGTAAACGCGGTTGCTTACGCCGCGTCAATATTTTCGTTACGGTAACACACGACGCGAGTGTTGGGCCCGTGAACACTATTGTCGATGCTCTGTCGAGTCTTCCATTGTCTCGTTTATATTTGTAGCTCAAATTTCTGAGGCTCTAGAGTCTCATTATCATTTTCGTGTCACTCGCAACGCTATCGACAGAATATAGAAACAGATTTTAACGCTTGTTCGGTGAGAATTGTTATCAGATCTAAATTAAAAAAAGATTTTAAAATTATCCTTACTAATTTTACTTATTAATTTTAAGTAGTATAAATCAATAGTTAGAGATACATCTACTATAATTAATACTTAGATACATATTAATTTTAATATAACGACATAATGCAAAAGATAAACTAAGTCATTGAAAAAGAAATAAGATAAAATTATCATGCACCGGCCAAATTAGGTGAAATCATTATCGAAATTCGAAATCGGTAGGACAATCACGATGGGACACGAAAGTCCATAAGGTGAGTAGTCCATTCTTATATCTGGTCACAATTATCTACAGCTACAATGAACCCGAGAAATTTTATTTTAATAAAATTAATCCAGCAACACCGCGACGATTTTTATCTACTGTAATCAGTGAAAACAAGCACAGTAGGTTAATTCAATGGACAAGACAGCAACGTTTCGCTGTAATTTAAAGCTACGACTGAAACTTGACGAAAGGAATTCTTGTAATAGAGCTGAAGCGTGCACGATGCTGCTCAATAAAGCACGCGTTTTACAAGAGGCTAGCTACACGATGAAATTCATAAACCGTGTTTTACCTTACAACCCCGGAAATATTTTACCCTCTCTACGAGACTTGTAGTTCTTTCATTAACGTGTAATTCGATGGAAAAGGTACACGTGCGTAGCACGACGTATTACTTTATGCTTTTATTGAAATTTTTGCAATAAACTGTGTCAAAATTACTGTCAGCCAAGTTTATAACGTGGCCGACAAGTATAAATAATTTTAATATGTAAATTAACAAAATCGTGTTATTATAAATGTATTACTACGGATAAAAAAAAAGCCTCTTAAGTGTTTTAATTTACCGTGTTAACGTTTTGGAAAACTTTCAAAAAAGCTGTATATTGCCCGATAATGTACTGTGTAACGTACGTTTGAAAGTTCAATATGTACCCACGTATTTTTTTATCTACAAATTTTGGAATTTTATTCCATCTGTTTTTAGTAGCAAGCAGAAATGTTATAGCGTCAAATTTGTTGGAAATCAAAACAAATATCAGCTGATGTAATTGTGGGAAAATATTTGTAGCATCGCCAAAACTTTTTCCACTAAACGACAATATAAATACAGGTACAGATGCAATATTGCTACAATTCAAAGAACAGCTTGAACAACACAGCGTTCTACAATTTTTCAAAGTTATGATCAATTTGCTCGAAACATTTTGTTAAAAAAAACGGTAATTAACTCAGTTTTTCAGAGACTGAAATATCGCGTACAAGTTATAGAAGATTTTCTGCGATCCGTTTATCCGGAAAACCGTCACCGAGCATCGACTATTCATGTACGCAGAGGATGGCTCAAATTCGACGGGAACTACACGGCAAATCCGGTGGAATGTCCACGTTCAACTATGTAATTCGATAGACAGTGGAGTACAGCCGCATCTCGGGTTAGGTTGTTGTCCAGCGGCGAACAATGCGCTCGAACGCGCAATCATATTGAACGCTGACTGACACTCGATGCGATAACTTTCCTCTATACGTTAAATAACTGATGCCCTCCTTGCATATTTTACATGCGGCCCGTGCACGATGAAGCCGGCTGCCTGTATACGATCGCTTTTCGATAAACGCGCGCCATGCTAATGCCATTGCGAGCGCTGATACGTCGAGAGCTATCGTGCTAGCGATTTAATTCCCGTTTGGACGAAAAAACTCGATCGCCGATTTTTCGTCGCTGAACCCGTCATCGTCGAATTTAACACGATGATGGATTCGTGATGTTCGTCAAACACCAACGTGAATGCTGCATTTTTCTCCCGTTTTTCATTTCCATTTTTTTTTTTTTTATATTTTATTTTTCCTTCAATTTTTTTTTTTTTTTTTTTTTTTTTTACATAAACCAGAGAAACGCGTTTTCAACGTTTGAAGTTTTGTAAATGATCCTTTGGTGATCGCGAATGAAATTGAAATTGAAATTAGACCCATGACGCGGAACGACAGGAACTTGAGAACGAAATTTCCAACGGTCCGTCCGAACTATTTTTTTTTCCCCTCCCTTTACATTAAACCAGCCAAGCGTGATAATAATTCAGGGCCGAGACGAAGTTCCCGCGCGAGAACTCGATATTCGCGCCACGATTCCGCGACGAGTTCCGAAAACTTTTTCAAAAGGTGTCTTCGATCGAAGGGGGTGGGTCTGTCGCGAAATCGGGATTCTTTAAGCCGCGTTCGATGGTAAAAATGACTTTGTTGGTACCTTCGAATATTAAGTCTCGTGAATGAAGGGAGGAGAAAGCTAAACATGTAAAACGGCAGGTGTAACGACAAAAATAATATTTTCTTAATATTTTCTTAATATTTTCTTAATATTCTGTTATCACGTCGTGTGCTGTTTTGAGATGGAAAAAAACTACAAATCTAAGTTTTATACATTATTCGTATCTTTTTACAAGATATGATACGCTATAGTATTATTCTCAAGAAATATTTCTAGCTTTCTATTCGCTTCACATTTCAACATAAATTTATCTTGGTTAAACTCGGTGAATTTTTTTGTTCGAATCTCGTAAATAACCTGCAGATGTAATCTAATAGCAGACCATCAGCAAAATGGAGCACAGAGGTTCCGTTGGTATAATATATATATATAACCATAAATTACAGACTAATTATAGTCCCATTGTAAGTGAAGCTAACTATCTTCTTGCAAGCTGGAAACACAAGTGGATGATAATTCACATGTTTTCCTTACGAGTTAATTTGTTCCTACGATAAATCAACATTAGCGTCACTTTCACTAATCGTCAGCGACTAATTGAATAGCATAAAAAGAAATTTCGCGAACGTAGCAGAATTATAACGAACAACCTACAATGATCCATATTTTGTGATTCTCTATTAACACGTAAAAATTTCAATCCATTATATAATCTTGCGTTAAAACGATTTTCGATGCTGAAAACATTTATTACCCCGCAACATTTGTGTAACAATTACGCTGAACACAACGTAAACGCATGATAAATTCAATCCATATCGACGCGTAATCAGGAAAAATGCAAGCATACGAAAGAGAATAATTTGTATCGATCGTCGCCAATGGAATATCTTTCCGTTTCACGTTTTACAGTAATATTCAATCATAATCCAATGGAAGAAGAGAATTTGAATGGGGAAAGAGAGAGTGAGAAAGTGAACGGGCTCGCAAAGGGTGAACACTGTAAACGCAATTATTATTCATAGAACGCATTAAAGATAAATATTACGCAGCGATGGATTATAAATAAAATTAATCTCTATGTTAAATCAACTGTATTAAATCAATTATATTGTCCGATCGACGAGAGCGCGAGCAGCGATCGGTTTACGGCGACGCATTAACTAAATGAAAATTCAAAGCGCGGCCATGTGGGATAGAATTTAATTCTTCCCGTTCTTTATCCCGTTCGTGGCTGTAATGATACGAATAAACGGTCGAGCTCGAGCATATCGATAGTACCTCGGGTGCGAAAACTCGTAAATTACTGAATAATTGGTAATTCGTTGTTTCATCATTGGCGTAATTTAACGGTCATCGAAACTTTGGACAATTCAGTTCTTTTAATTTTCATCGACGAACGGAACGATCGGATCGGAAGCTAAACAAAAAAAAAAAAAATACTAATTAAGAATTATTAAACCGTAAACGGTCGGTCGAGCGACTTATCGACGACAATTTACAAACCACTGCTCTTTCAGAAAATATAAAACGCCAAGCAAACCTGTAGAAACAAGGGAGTAAAGTCGTCGGTTCTGCAAACAGAGAATTAAAAATTTCATTCGTTTCGCAGACCGGTGTAATAAAGATTTATTTACTTTTATTCCGGGATATGCGCAGCGATGTTAGTTCTTCTGAGTATCGATCGTTGGACGGTGGAAGTGATTTATATTAAAGTATTTGCTCGGAATTTTCCAGCAGCGTTGGTTAACCATCGGCACATACAGGGCCAGAAATCAAACAAAAGTTGCTGACTACCGACGAAGGTGCGCATGTGATTAATGAACCGATCCGAATATTACTCATAATAATCGAAATGAAAGCTTGTCGAAATACGGTAAACGAATCGAACTGTTTTCATCGAATTCAGATTTTGTTTCAAAATAGAGATACGAAAGGAAAACAAAATTTACGAATAATACTTGCGAGTGAAAAAATATCTTTCAAACTAAAATTACTAGAAAAAGGAAACTCGTTTCTCGTTCGTTAATATTTTACTCGATCAAGAATCTTTTTTATGCTACCAAAGAACTCTGTTCGTTTTCCCATAGGTTTAAATACACAGACAACCGTAAGACAGGGTAGGGTGAAGAATTAAACCAGGCAACGTCAAATATTTGAATTAATTTGTATGACAATCTCTGTCATACCGGAGACCCTCGGGAAACCTTACGCGCCCATCAACTTGCATTCAGTCACGTAGGAAGTTTATCGAGGAGAACTCCATCGTGCATGCAGAATTCATCAGAGAAAATGAATAAACCTTCGCCCCTCTAATCCGTCATTTACGCTTTGCTAGAACCTATTGTTGTGGTTCTTGCTTTACAAACCCGTAAAAAGGCATGTTTTTCATTTTAATTTACAACAAAGTTTTACCGATAATTAAATATTGTTTCAATTTTACCAAACTTAAAATTATCTCAACTTCTTTCCCGTAAAATCTAAGTAACGTAAGATTCCTGTATTATGGTCAACAAAAATCAGGAAAAAAATAAGCAAAAGAAAGAAATGTAGACATTTACAAATACAAAGGAACGGAGTTAAAAATCTTTTCTTAAAAACTATACCAAAGGTATTTTATATGTTATCAACAAGTAACACCGCGAAGAATTGGAACAGAAGTGAATCACGCACGATAAAGATGCGAAGAGGCCAGACTGGAAATTCAAGGAATCCAGAAATTTCCTTTTCTCCGAGCAGAATGGGCGTCGCGGGAAGAACTTTGACGTGAAAGACGGCGTTGTGCTCGAGCGACGACCGATTCGCACTCTTCAAGTCGACCGTGAAAAAGCTCCGCGAATGCCACTCAGGGGAAAAAGAAGAGAAGCGTCGAGCAAAAGATAATAAACGCCAGGCACGAAGAGATCCGTTCTCGCTTGGATTTTCATAGCGTTGCGCGCCTTTCCTCCGGGAAAGAGTGGAACGCCCGGCTATACCCCTGCTCATTGAAACCGAAGTCGGATCTCACTTATTAAAAGATAATATTCTGGAGACTTAATTCAGAGAGAGGAAGTCTGCCGGGGGGCGCTTGTAAAGCACGTACAAAGAATTCGGTAATTAACGTCGTCGTCGTCGTTGTCACGGAACGGATCGTCTAGCGCTTACGGCGAGCCGAAGCTCGGGGGAAAAAGAAGTTCTTATGATTCAGACCGCGACCAGCGGACTTAAAAATGAGCGGACGACTAGCGATTACCAGCAGCAACGCCGCTGATAAAAAGGCTGCTTGATGCATTGCTTTAACGACTTAATAAGTCCCGGAAAATCTGTTCGTCTACCTCCTACAGGAATGCTAATATTCCGAAGGAACCGCAACGATCTTGATACTACTTCTATTTGAAAAAAAAGTGACCCCCGTGGTTAAGTAATTCGGAATTTCGCGATTTCAGGGGTCTGGCGTGTTTTCATAAAGAAGGTAAAAATATGAAAGAAGGAAAGGAAAGAAAGGAAAAAGTAGTGTGTGTTAGAAGTTCTGCTAGTGGACTAGGATTCTGCGTAAACGAGAAAATGGCTAGCGAGACGGTACAGAAACAAGAGAGGTACGATTCGTCTATGAAGCGTGGTTATATGATCCGATTTGTAGATGTCACGTTAAAGGTTCTTTTTTTATATGGTTAAAGATTGTTAAGCGAGAATTTGCGGAAAATCCGTTTTGGTGTGATTGCTCTGGTGACGAGTGTAGGAGAGCTTCCACGCTTGGCTTCTATGAGCCCTGAGTGATCCCATGTCGGTTTCAGAACCACGATGTGAACCAAACCACGTCCGACGACAGTGGGATTGACTGCAGCGTGTACGACCAACTGGAAGGCAGGCAAATTGCGGTCCAACGATCATGGGGTCGGGAAAGGAGCTTTGATTTTGCGTAGTCTGTCGTTGTCTTGGTGAAAATGACTACTGATTGACCAGATTCAATTCAGATTTGTGAACTTTATCGAAGTAAAAATAGACTCGAATATTGCATACGCTGATTAGATTACTAATATCAGTATCTAGTTAAAATGAACAGGTTGAAAAGTAATTTTTCTTTGTCCAAGAAAAATATTTTTCAACGGCGAAAGTTTCTTTACAGCTTTAAGAAAATATTTTAATTATATATAAAATATGCAATTAATACAGAATCGAAGAAACCAGAGTACACTTAAAACCTAGATCTCAAGCTAGGAAAAGTTGAACTTAAAAAACTCTACCGAGCATTGAAGCGGCCGCGCCGTCTCGCAAGTAGAAAGGGTCCGTGTTTAGCCAGACGTCTGGCTAGCATGCATTATTACCGAGGTTCCTTTCACGCGCTAGGGCGCCTCGAATCGAACCTCTATTAGTATCATTTCAATTCTGCTCTTACGATCGCTTCTAAAATCATTTCCGCGCGCGAAAGGGGCAAAAAAAAAAAAAAAAAAGAAACAGAGAGGACAGAAGAAAAGGAATAAAAGAGAGAAAAGAATATGCTCTTTCCAAGCATCGTCGCTCGACGAGAATGAAAAATCAAAGAAAGGAGCACTCGACTTTCATGAACTGTGCATTCCCGCGTACACCTGGCGGATGAGCAACCCTGATAGGTTGATGGAATTCCACGATGATTTGAAATACCGATAAAAGGGAGCGCAAATGTACGCGAGTGACGCGAGAAAGGTGAGGTAGAATGAAAGTAGCAGGAATAAAGAGAGAGCGAGCGAGAGAGGTAGAGAGGGAGAAAGAAAAGCGGAGGAGAGTACGGAAATTCCTCCGCTCGCAATTTTACCAAGCGATGCAGTTATGTATGCACACAGGCATCCACCAGCTACACAACAATGAACCTCGGAGAGCAAAAGTCGTACACTGAAGCCGCTATTCTAAAATAGCCAAAGTATGCGCCGTCGCGCAGATGCATGGAACCGTATCCTCGGGCAAATCGGCATTTCACCGTACTAAAATGCGCACCGAGATATAACTTCCGTCTCGATAGATCATTTCTCGTTGCAGTTGGTGCAGGGGAAAGCTCGATGTTAGAGGGTTACGAAGATTGCCGGGATAAGTAACGTCGGATAATTGCACGGTAACAAAATTTTGAAATAAAACGCATCTCGTGCACATTACAAACAAGCTACATTTGTTTTACAGCGAGAAAACATTAACGCGAGCAATTTGTGTAATTATAAGCGAAATAATATTCTCCTAACTTTAACAAGACCGGCTGACTGCAATTTCGAAAGGAAAGAGTTCCAGGCAAAACGATGCGGTGGAATCATCGTCTCGGTTGACGCTGAGAAAGCTGTAGAAAAAATTGCAACTGTGTAATTCGAAAGCAATTTCGCGACGCGATAATTACAAATGCATCACGTCGCCGATGTAATCCTTGTAGTAATGGCTGTAGAACAGCGTGAAATCGCTAGGTATTCTTATCGCGCGTTAAAGCATGTGAAACTTGCAGAAAAATGTACTATGCTTTTCACCATAGAGTGTCTATCACCAGGTAAATCGCGCAATTTACAATCACGCGTGAAACGATTGAACTCGACAATTACGTGGGAAAATAAACGCCATGAGTTGACGAGCGTAAAAGAACGCGTAAACCTGTTCAAAGGGATCACAGCTAAAAAATGTTCGTGGAAAAAGAGGATTGGTCGATGTGCACAAAACGGGAAACAGAAACGGCATGGAGAGAGAGAGACGCGAGAAAAATTCGCCGCGTGCGCTGACATACGAGGAAAATATTTGCCATGGCGATGGCGCTAATAAGTCCAAAGCCTTCATAAAGAGCACCCTACTTAAATACTTAGCCGCACGTATCTCGTGTCGTTCTTCTTCCTGCCTCGCCTCGCTAGGTATTCGCCAGAAAAGTTTAATCATTTCTGATTAATTAGGATTTCGGTATCACGACGGAGATTGTACATTCGACAAAACATCCAGTGGAATACTGTGCGCCTAAATAAATGTAAGACTGTTCCTTTTAGCGAACAGATTTTTCCTAAACTTTATTGAAAGCGTAGAAAGAGGAAAAGCTTTTTCCGAATTCTCCTGTCTTATATGCTTGTTTCTACTGCTGTATCAGTTGTTTATAAAAATTTCTTTGGTATTAAAAATCCTAACTCGTAAAGTCTCATTATAAAACACACGATTGAAAAATACAACGAAATCCTATTTAACTAGTAATATATGTATAAGATTCGTCGTGTACTGTAATACACGTTCAAACTACAGTTTTGTTACGATCACATAAATTTATGAATTGATTTCATAAGAATGATTAAACCTCAATTAATATCGAAGGTTTCCGAATCAACAGCTCGATAATTTCGTTATTACGAATTTATTTCTACTAAGCGGATGAAACGACCTCCGATTTCGATTCAATGCGTTCCGCGGTTTCGTGTTTCGCATCCATTTACAATACAATACATCGTATTTCTCGAAACCTACTCGGGGTTTCAATTTCGCGTGGAATCATCTCGCAATTAATTTCAATTCCGCCGTGTAAAACCGCATTTCCGCCCGGCAAAACAGCGAAATCGCGCGCGCCGCAACGAATTCGAAAATCGTATTTAGCGGATCCGTTTCCGTCGAATCTTCATCCTACTTTCATCGACGCGGTACGAGGCGACTGCATAAAAATGATCGGTACAGGAGACGAGTCGCAGCCACGCACGACTCATTGAAATTTTCAATTTGCAAGCTGCAACGCATCGCTGCGCATTTGCCAGTCCCGTTTCATGCTTCACGCTCATCAAATATAAAATCCTCCGAATCCATCCCGTGCCACGTAGTCCGACGTCTGCCATTTGCTGACGGAAGGGGGAGGAAGGAGACAGAACCTAAAGCTTGATTCTCACTAGAGATGAAGAAACGCAACGCTCAGGTGACAATCGTGCATCGTACGTCACGTTCGTGCTTGCAGAACATACGCATTAGCATGATCGATCATTCGGTTCAACTCATTCTGTCGCGAATTCATTTTTAACCATTTTACTCTTTATTAAAATAACTGATACCGTTTTCATCGTTCATTACATAGCCGCAATTGTAGGTACGTTAAACTGAAATTATCGTAGCAATGTTTAATTTAACCGGTTATTCGGATAAGTACGAGTGGTTGTGATATAAATATTCGTGTTTAAATCAATGGAAAAATTTGTTCGCTGAACTCTACTGGGAACGAAGCTTAAACGAGCATACCGCGCGAATACTCGCTCATCGACAGATTGCGTTTCCGACGACGCTCACGAGACCTCGTCAAGAACACGAGCATTAAAGTCGTCCAGTGGCTCGTAAAAGATTAACTCGTTCAACTTTTACGGCGTCCCCCGGAAACGAACAAGGTTCATTGTCCTTGCGAGACTCTCGCGAGAGGATTCCGTTTCGGCGTGTTCGTACCTCGACTTAAACCGACCCCTTATGCAATTTGCAGGGACCGACGACCGGCCGCGAGGGTTTACTCCCTGGTAATTCGACTTTTGGCAACGGTGAAGAGGAAGAAGCAGAGTGGAAGAAACCGTGAAGACCGAAAAGGGGTGACACAGCAGGGAGACGGACGGGAATAAATAAAGAAAGAGGGAAATCGGCAAACAAGAGAATCAGTACTTGGAAAAGTGTCAGCTTGTTGATTTTGACGGGAACGTGTTTCAGAAGAGTACCGAGGCTTAATTGGTGACTTGGGATCTATCTCGGTGTGCTCCTCCATCCTGAAAATATTGTCTCTCAGTTTCTTGGGGTTTGTTTAAATTAGCGACACCTTTTAGAGATTATTAAGCCAGGCGTCGTGTTCTTTGTTCGCCAAAGTATAGGTAACGTAGGAAGTACAAATTTGCCTGTCCATTAATACCGACTACCAGCCAAGACAAACTTCGAGAGGCTTCGCGGCTTTATTTATTGTTCGCGCATTCGTTACAGTTCCACGTGGAGGACCCTTCTCTCGTTTTTTTACATTTTTTTCTTTTATTTANACCGATGATCCACGGAACCCTTTTCCTTCAACGCTATTTATCATTCGGAGGACAGTTCCGAAAACGTTTCCGCACGGACGCGCGCACGCGTGCCCATGGATGTGCTCGTGTAGGCGAACGACGCGAGGCATTTCGATTATTTTAAACAACATCGCGTGGTATAAAGTGCAAAATTCGCAGGGTGCTGTGTCGCGGAACAAAACATTGATTTATCGATGCATTTATTCGTGGAAAACACAGCGGGAATAAATCGCTGCCGCACATAATTTTCCAAAGAATCGATCGAAAGCCAGCCAATCCGAAAAGCTATGGAATGGATTTCGCAAATCTACTTTGTTTCGATTTTCGAGAGCATGAACAGCGCTGGCAAAAATTAAACCGCGATCAGTCATATTCGACAGTCGGATTTCCCTAGCTAGGTATTTGTACTTCGAAGATTATTTTTCCAAGCCGATAATAAGGGACGAACGAAAAGGGACGGCTAGGAAGGGATTTGAGCAGAGATGGCAGTGAGGCGTGATATTGATACTCCTCCATCTCTTGAGGGGTGACGTCTTTTCCCTTTTCTCCATCACACTCTCCTTCCTCTTTTCTCCGAAAAAGCCAGAATTCAGAGCTCGTGTCTCATACAACACGTTCCTCTCTGCCTTTAAAGCCAGTGGCGCACAGCAGTGAGCGAGCAGGATTTTTACGATAACAGATTACAGGATCCGGACCGACTGGCGTGAGTGAAAGGGATCTAGAAGCCATCGTTCCTAAAGTTACTGGAGCTCGACCCTTATTTAGGGGCCTGCCAGCCAAAGAATCGATCCTGCAATCGATTCGACATGGTCTGACTTTCTATTGATTCGCAGGAAAAAATTCGTACAGGAAAACGGAATTGAAAATCCGGTTTCAAGTATTATTTAAAGCTTCCACGCCATTCATTTTCGAAAGTTCAGTTATAATAGTTTTAATACCGATGCGTGGAGAACAGCTTCCTAAATAGACCAAAACGAGTATCGATAGGACCAAAATCGAAACGTCTAGAATAGATTCGCCGAGTAATTAACTGTCTCGTCATCCGATGAAACCGATCGTAAAATACGAGGCACCGCTACTACCGCCGCGGCACTCAAATCTCACCGTTTCACCTTTCAGCTGCAGCTGTTCGGGACAGAAAAAAAAAAAAAGAACAAAAGTCAAACAAAGCCTGTTATGGATTTAATTTTGAATCCCGTCGAACTGTACACCGTGCAACGTTGGGTGGTTAAACCAAACGGGAAAAAAGGAAGAGAGTGAGAAAGAGAGCAAGAGAGAGGGAAAACTTTCATAATCGCAGGTCGCTTTATCGGACTTCAAAACTTTCAGAGTTCCTTCTGGATTACGGAAGCCCGATAAAGGGTCGTTGAGGGGGAAACAGATCATCTTCGCCCCCGAAGGAATTCGGATTTTCGGTTAAATTGTATTCGCGAGTCGACGAATCTGATGGAAATTCGCGTGAAAAACCGTGCTGATTGGCGAACCTCAGAACTGTGGACATATAATATTCCGCGATGTCTTGTGGCAAAAACTACAGGTAATCTTAAACCAATGCAAATGCTACGGTTTTGTTGTAAAATTTAAATGGTTATTAAATTTGTGAAGCGATGTGTAATTTTGTCTCGACCCTGTATAATCGAATTTTTCTCTCTCCGTTTATATGCATAATTTCTTATAGCGTTTATAACGCACAGTAATTACAAATGCTACCTTGTATCACTTCTGATTACACTGCTACTTTAAAAAATTAACATGTTAAACTCTTCCCGATACGATCCACGGAGAGATGGAATAAACTTCCGTAAATGGTTTACGAAGGTAAATAAGATTCCAAATGTAACTACCTCGAGGATGATCAAAGAAAAATTTCTCCTAGTTGAAACGTAACTATCAACTTGTGATTGCAGACTGTATTAAATAAATAATTTAATAAGAAACGCAAACATGAAGCGCATTGAGTTGAAAAAAAGTTTTATATTTTTATTTCAGCAACTTTAAATTAATTAAATATTATACATCAAAAGTCTATCCTAACCGGATTATTGTCTGATGAGATACGATACGTTTTTTATTTTCAAAATTTATCCAGAATCGCAGAGTAACTTGTACTTTCTCGTTCCTTTCGAAAATTAAATCACACGGGGACGCTCGATGCAATAAAATACAATTTCCCTTCGCGGGTCAACGTACGTCTTGCTCGTTTACATGTAGCTTCTTGCATTGCAGCTCATCCACACGGGACTCGACTGAAATACGATTAGAAAATGCGGCACTGAATGTTATTTATGGCCTCGTAGGCGCGTTAAGCGTCCGTGTACGCCAACACAATCGCGTTTAATAAGTTAATTTAGAAGCTCGCGTCTCTACGACTTAATTACACGCACGTTTGAGCTACGACTTGACCTCCTGTAATCTCCATAGGAAAAGAAGTCCGCCGATGGTATCACTGGAACTGGCCAGCTCGAGACTTCCCTCCTTGACGACGGCCACGGCTTTCGTATACCTCGTTTACGGCAATTCGCCGAGAAAATAGTATCCCTGGTTGAAGTTTCGCGTTCAATCATTTACTTTGCGCCGCCACAGCAGAATACTTGAAAGTTAACCGTGACGAACTATGGAAAGCAAGGGAACGCTAGAGAGTGTCGATTACGTNTCTTTTATTTTTTTAGTTTTTTTTTTTTTTTTTTTTTTTTTTTTTTTTTCATTATTCTCATTCCACACCGATATCATGGAAATGGCGTTATTCCGAACAATTCACCGAAACGATATTTCAACTTCATGATATAACGCGAAGCGCACACTTTGTCACCCTTTGAAACGCGACTAGCCGGGAAAACGGCAGGGAGCGTGTAAAAAAGTTATCGGCCCGGTCGCTCCCACCGAATTACCGATGATCCACGGAACCCTTTTCCTTCAACGCTATTTATCATTCGGAGGACAGTTCCGAAAACGTTTCCGCACGGACGCNGATACTACCACGTATCAGAAAAAGCTAAAAATTGGAAATCAATTTGGGATAGCAGAGCGCGTTAAATATTCACAATTAATTTTATTTTATTTAGGTATTTAGCACGATTCGTTATTATACGAATGGAGAAAATCGAATCCGTTTGCATAAATTACACGCGAGCTTAATATTCAGTCCAATGCTCGGATGTACAATCGACACTGTCCATGCAATGAATACGCGAAGCTGCATCGAAGAGCTACATTTTTCGATTTTTACGCGAACGCGACAATCAATATCAAGTACCAAACACGGACTGATTACAATTTCACGTAATTCAATGGAAATGGAGAATACCCTTTCCACGGTGAACAGTGTCTAGGGGAAAATTACAGCACCGAAGAAATATATCGCAATAAACAACCAGCAACGCTGTCTAACGCGCATTCTTCGGATTCCCGAAATTGCAATTCCATGATAGAATTTCGGGCGTTTTCGTCGACCAGTTGGTAAACTGGGTTCGGAAATACGCGAACCGAGGTTTGGGGTTGTATTGATCGCAGCTGGCTGCGCGGGGTAGTGACTGAAACACTGGGTACCTCTAGTCACCGAACTTGTTACTTTGCAAACGAAATTCGAACAGTCTCGACCAGTGACGATCACATTTCCCTAACACGCAAGAGTCATCCTTTTTACATAAATTAAAAAATTGCAAAATAATTAATTGTGAGTTTGAAAAAAAAAAGATAAAAAAAACCTGGTACTTCCACGTTATAATCGGCTATGCTAGTATCGCGGTGATAAGATGAAACAGTCTAAAGCAAAAAAGAAAATTAGGCAGTTTCGAAGTTACAATGATACCGATGCAACGAACGACAGCCACAGAAGCATACCGAATATGGTGTGACGATTATACGATTAAGTAATCTGTAACAGTTTACCTCGGTCGTATACGTTAACAGGTTGACCTGTAATCGAATTCAAATTCAGGATCGCGAAACAGAGAGGAAAGAAATGGCGCGACGTGGAACGGAGAAATACGGCACCGGTGAAAGATTACGCGTTCCACGATAACTCGGCGAAGGTGGAAACGGGGAAGGCGTGTGGCGCGATAACCCACGATTACCAGATACGCGAGGGTAAAAAAGAATCGCATCGATGTTCATCGGTTAAGCCAATTAATCCTTGTACTTCGCACAAGATTGCTTCATTAGGGTTACATCGTTGGAGAGAAAGGAAAACGTTAAGAAAGAACCAGATGCAATTTTCTTGCGTGATTTTTCTTTTCGCGACAGTTGTACAAAGGTGAAATAATCGGAAGAGTTCGATGCAGCAAAAACAGCACTTGCAATTTTTTTTTTTTTATCTTCTTTTTTTTTCAACGAATATTAAGTTTGAAAGTACTGGAATGTTAAGTGGAATTTATTTGTTCAAGTTCGTAGCTCATTAGTTTTTACAATATCGTAGTACGTTGTACATTTTAATACGTTGCAACGGTAGGGGAATGGAGCCTGGAAATTCCAACCAGAGAAGAAACGAGATAGAAGGAAGCGGTAAGAGATTGAATCGACAGGATTGCAGCCCGGTGCATTGCCTGCAGTGCAGATAAGGGCCTTTGGTCCCTCGACAGTATTATTTCAGTGTCTCTCTATGCACCTACACTTTTGCGCTCGACAAATAAAACAATAATATATTACGCGAGCTAAGTTTTACTGTTGTGCGATGTTTGCAATGAAGGTACTTATTAAGAATCGATATGGTAAATTGTTCGTAAACATACTGTCTATTATAAAGAATGATATGAATTTCTATTTTTCAAACGATCAAAAAATACTTTATAATGCAACGTTTAATAACTGTTTCTGTAACTTTTCCAATAAAATTATTTATTCCAATTAAACGTTAAAAAAAAAATAAATAAATAACAGCGTTTAAAAATTTAATACCAATTGTATTTAAATTTTAATCCACTTTTGAATTGAACAAGAACGAAACTCGGAAACAATATCGCTAATGTGTAATTCGTTGAGAGCAACGAATTAATTTTGTTTCGATGTTGCTAACAAATGCAGCTAGTTACTGTAGTATTATATAAATTAATCCCTAGATCCCATTTTACATCGCGCAAGCAGTTAATTTTTCGATCGCAAAATTGATTAAAACATTAATAGTATAATGTTAAATGATAAATACATTATCAAGTACGGTACACGTGTTCAGGTAGATAATACGTTTCTTCATTCGAAAGCTCGTAAACGTATTTTCACGAATTTCGCGCAACGTTATCCAAAAACATAAATATTTTGTAATCCTCGTTATTGCGTTACAGGAAAACATATTGCGGGACCCAGAAAATTCGCAACTGAAAACAATAAAATTTCCAAATACGATTTCCCTTTTCTATACCGTTTAGCTACCTTTCAATTAAGTCAAGACCATTTCCTTTCGGAACATACACCTTCGACGATTAATTATAACCTCTCCCCTCACCATTTAAGAAACATCCCCTATAAATCTCTCCCGTGTCCAACCCACACGCGCCACTAATTAATAATTTTTGCCCCCGAGAAGACGACGAAGATCGAATTGCTACGTTTTTCCGCTGATTTATCTGATCGTAGCTCGCACAGGAGCCGTGAACGTCCTACTCGCATGGTCGACTAAAATACTCGGTCGACTCTAAGGACCTTTAATCCAGCTTTTATCGCGATCGTGCGCGGATACGTGATCGCCGACAAGGATTTACCACAACGGTTTTCCTTTTCTAACGTTGGTTAGGGGTAACCGGTTGCCAGAGCCTCGGTACAAGCAATCGGTAAGCTTTACAACATCGGAGCAGTTACTTTTACTGCCACGGTCAACGTACGGTTGATTGCAGCATTACGGAAGGTGGTTTAAACGAGCACCACGAGTCGTCGCGTTCATCCGCGTCCCACCGTTCCACGCTACGCCAGTTTGGTCAAAAGAGGAGGCAATGAAAGCGGAAGCGATGTCACCGACGAAGAGGCGGTGTGCACCGATGTTACCGGTGTGCCACGACGCCGAAATAATGGCTCCTTTGGAACACGATTGCCTTTTCCCTTTAACGACGCCTACGTGTCAATGGGTCGGTCACGCTGCACCTGAGGCCGTACCACGATTACGACCGCTCTCATGTGTGCACGAGTACGCTTGACAAGAACAAGCGTGTACACCAGGGAGACCATCACAGAGGCTGCAATGCAACTCGCAGATACGCGCATATATGCTACTGCACGATAGATGTACGATAGATGTACGATAGATGTACGATCGATGCAGGATCGATGCACGATGTATGGACGATAGCTACAGGATAGCATCGATTTGTTCGAGATCAGGGACACGAACGAGACGGTTTCGCAACCGTCCAAGGAGAAACAAAAATGTAGATTGCCAGAAGCACGGAAATCTTTTGCGGCCAAGAAGGTTGGATGAGTTACGGTAGAAAAGGGCGGACAGCTGGAACGACCGAGGAATAAAGTATTGATAGAACGTCGCCGCTAAGAATGCAAAGGAATTGTAGCCGGTAGAATATCCTCGTATGAAAATTCGTGTTCTATGGGATGCACTGTGCACAAATTGAACTTGGCTACTCCGAGGAAAGATGAATCCCTTCCATTGTTTGAAACGAACGTCTCGATATACGGAATAAAATGACACAGGACGGAGAAACATTCCGGTAAAACATACCGTACTTTTATATTTTTTGTTCTTCTTTGGTCTTGTAAAATTCTGTGTACTGGTAAGTTTTACATCCGTAACATAAAGAAATGGAACGATATAGAATAATCGTTTTTACATAGAAATAAATTCTCTTACAATTTTCTTTTATAGATCTTATAAAGATGTACCATTTCCAATGCAACGTAAAACCATCCATCTCAAAACGAATATTCGTAGCAGCATTAATCGACCTCCCAGTCGTTCTTATCTCCAACAACCGAAACGACGAATAGGATATGCAACAACGAGTGTCAGGACATGGACTTATTAAATATAAAGTGTAAACGACACGAGAGACTGCGACGAACGGAAAACTCAGCGTCTCTGGCAACTGGAGTATAACGACGAACACAAGTTTTGTAGGCTGTTCGGGTAGCGGGCATCCTCTCGTAGGAATAAATATTAAATCTGTATCTTGGGGATATTCGTGTCTACCAATTCCCTTGCCCCGCGTCACTGCTTTCCTGTTCCTTCCGGCGCCGGTTAGAGAAGGGAAAAAAAAACGCGCAGCTCGACGCTCATATGCAAAAAGCAGAACAGTGTCTGGGATAACGGGAGAACATTAAAGTGGGTAGGGCAGAGCCGCTACACGGAATGAATATTTAAAGGAAACCTCAGTTCCAGCCTGGCCCCTGCAAAGACCGGGGACATCGTGGTCTGCACGTGAGGTGGATGGTGCAGGTAGAAAAGGCGTTGGAAGAAGGCGGTCGTGCTGTGGCTACGTACAATTTTCATGTTCGTCGGACGACGGAGTTCCGAGCCGCGTTCTCCGTCGTCTCACCCTCGTCGTTCACGAGGAACCACGTACACGCGGCTCTTTCCGTTAATCGACTAAGCTCCCTGGGTAGCGGTCTGAAAAAGTTCCAAGTCGGCCCCGGCCTAACCACGAGACAACTTTTCCACCCCACGCCATCGGCCGTGCCTTCCACCCTTATCGAATTCCGGCGATGTGATATATGTAAAACCATTTCTACCGGTTCGCGTACGCGCCTATAAAGCATCGAGGGTGCGTAAAAGTTATCGAGGCCTGTCGGGAATATCTCTAAGTTGTCCCGGTTTCGGTATGTTTCGCCGCGCACTGTGACAATACGTAACGTATGGCGGGGGTGCCGAGACGTATTGCCAGAGCGGGAAAAGCGTCTTGGTTTTGTTGCTCGAACGTTAGAAGTATTCGAGGTTGCTTCTTTAATACCGAATATTTAAAAACAGGCGCATGTTTAAATGCATTAAATATCAACTGTTACGTTGCACTTTTAAATCCTGTAGAATTGTTTCCACTTGTCCATTAACCAATAAAATTACGTACTGCACGTATTATTCCGATGAATAAAAGAATTATCGTCAAACAATATACAATTGTGTATTGCCAAGTAAAAATAAAAACACCGTATGATAATAATAAGTTCGTCATATGAGTAAAAATGACCGAAATCAGGACACATCTATTCATTATACGGTTAAACGACATCTCGCACGTTTCATCGAATCAAAGCTGAAAGCGACCAATTACCATACGTTCATGCTTATGCATATTTTCTTCGAATTCCTGGCCTGGAAAGGGGAACGCAAATGTAATTTAATTAACAGGGACAAGTACCAACGCACATGCTCGTAAACGCAATTAAAACTAGCCCCGGCGTACCTTGAGAGTTTGTATGCCGCGATTCTAGCCGAAAATTCGTGCTCTCGCACAATGTGTGTCATTTCCGCGCCAAGCAACAACGCTCTCTTTTTACCCTCCCACCCTCCCTCACCCAGCAGGAATCCATTTGGCGTTCCAACTTTCTGAAATTCACACCGGCAGCCTGTCCTCGCGCTATCGTCCCGATATTACCGATCATTTTACGAGAATTAATACAACGTTATCGTCCCGTAATAATGGTAATGAGCGCGCTTTATATCTCCGCGGTATTCGCAAAAGCGAGGAAAAGCTAGACGGCAATTGCACCTCGCCGACGCGAAATGGCGACGCCTATTACGCTGAAAATACGAACCACTTTCTGAACGCGTAACACGAGGCAACCAAGCGTCGTCGTAACGCCGCGCACGTGCGTTCGTTGCCCCGCGGAAAATTGCACATGTAAATCGGGTTTTTTTCTTTTTTTCTGCGCCCAGGCGACTGCTACGGCCGCTGTTTCCTGCAGCGGCATCCTTTCAATTGGACCATGCAATCTCTCGCTTTCAAAACGCCTGCTTAGGCGGAAAAAAGTTCAATGATGACGCGAAATTGCGGTAGTTTGCGAGTTGTTTTATTGCAGACCCCACTCGAGAAGACGCGCCATTTTGAGAATGAGCTTCGATGTTGCTAGCTAGGAGCGATATCGGGATTCCGATGCTATCGCACGTGTTGCGTTGTTTTGGAGCTTCATAATTTGAAAATGAAATTGTATTAATAGCATATTTTCGTTGCTACAGACTGTTTGCATCTGTTGTAATAAGATAAATGCGTTATGGTACGAAATGAATCGTATTTCGCTAAAGTTTCAAGCGTGTATGCAAAGAATTAACACGAGACTTATAATACACAATAGTAAGATTATTTTATCTACTGTTTATTAATTCAAAATTCGCTGAGATTAATATTTTATACTGTAGAATACAATACGTCGGAGAAGAACTATTTCATATCAGAAGTATGCAAAAACGAATAGGCCTTCAGTATTCCATCAAAAGGGTTGGTTCGAGAAGAAGAAAGTTGGAGAAGAAAAAGTTTTTATTCTGTGAAAAGCCAGTGAGATTAAAAGAGCTAAAAGTTGAGAAAGCCGAAGAAACGAATAAGGAGAGAAAGGCCAAGAAGGAAAAAGAACTGGGCAGAAGAGGCCATACATGGTTGCAAATGAGGCCACAGATGCTCTGAGTGATAACGGATGATGGAAAGTAGTTCGTGAAAAGAGCCATCACGGTACCTATTCACAATACCGAAGGACGGCGAAGTTGAAGCTGCAAGGCGCCGCTACTTATGGTGAATAAATATTTTGCCGCCGGGTGAAAGAACACGTATGTACCAGAAAGAATGGCAAACACTCCAATTCATGTAACAACCTGAACTACATTTTACAAACAATATACTTTATGACTTATAGTTTTGCGTACAAATAACTAAAGGAGATTCCGTAAAAAGTGTATCGACGAAATAAAGCAGACTGTAAACGAATTAATCAATTATAAAAAAAACTGATTAATGTTTAAAATAAGAAACATAAAAATTCGAAGTATACCATACTATAAGTATACTGTGAGTATATGAAAAAATTGAATAAAAAAATATTAAAAAAAAAACAAAAAAAAAACAACAACAAAAAATCACAGCGCTTCTTTTACATCACAGTTTCTATGAATAAAGGAATTAGAAGAAAATACTTATCCTATTCAGAGGTATGAGACACAGCTCCAAACTGCACAACTAGGATCTCGATACTACAGGTTCATCGTGTTCTAGAATGTCCGGTCGGTAACAATCCTTCACGGATTAGCAATAAGGGAGAAGGGTGAATTCGAGGATTTGCTGTTCGAGTAATTGAAAGCTGGCGTGAGCCTCAAGGCGCAGAACGTTTAATAGCCAAAGTTAGTCGCGTTTCTATGCAAATTAAATGCTTATAGCTATCGAGAGGTAGGCCCTGTAGAAGGACGACGACGATGGTAGTGGTCGTTCCCCCTTGTTGTTTATCTACGGGGGGAGGTTCTTGGTCGACTCGTAACGCAAGTAGTTAGTGCCTGTGGGCTGCGACGAACGGCCAACGTGTGCGGAATAACGATAAGCTCCTAATGCCGCCGAACAGGGGCCATATTTATGTGTCTCGCATGTTCCGCGTTTTTCTTCGTCGGTTATTGCTACTGAAAGCGATCCACAGTTTTGGGGGGCTCTGGTGCCGCTTTAATATGCGTGTCACAGCCTCGAAAATATCGAATAGAATCTAACAAACTGGGATCAGTTCAGATAGGAAGCTTACGTGTATCCCTGGTTTGTATTTTATTATATTAGTGCGCACGGATGGATTTGGTATGCTTTCTAGGGATAACCCAAACAATTCTATTGTGAATCTCGTCGCTGATTTTGTGTAGCAATAACGATGGGTATTCTAACAAAATCTCCGAAATATAACTAAATAGCGCGTACACAACAGAAGCGCTGCTTCGGGAGAATGAAGAAGCGAAATAAGAAGAATAGGATACGAAGTTTAACTTGTGAACGAGAAGTATCGTAATTCCTACTAAATTTTTATAATTACAGAGTAACAAGTATTCATCTACGTTCGCAAACCCAAACGATACCATAGTAGTGCGATACTGCCACGTTTTCCCTTTCATATCGACAATATCTTTCAGAAAACGACGCATTCCTATGCTATTCGGTATCGAGCTACCAATCTGAGGCGGCATATTTTGCCGCGAAGAAATCGCCTCTTTGAAGAACCGTCGCTCGTGCCCACCCCGTATCTGTAAATCCAAGGAACCCTCGCGTTAGTCACGATTAACGCATGAACACCCCAGACACGCGTGTCACACGACACCGGAGAACGGACGACAGACGAGCGACGACGAAGAAGACACGAGAGAAAGGCGTAACCCCATCCGGCGAAGGGTCGTCTCGCAGAGACTGCTGTTTACACTTAACTTTATTGCTTTCCGGACAAATGCGTGCGGCTGAGTCAGCTTGGAATTAAAACCCCTTTCGTGAGGCGCGGCTATCAGTTGTCGCTGATCAGCTCGGATGCGGATGAGGAAAGGAAGAAGTCCACAGGAGGGTGGGAGCGCGCGAGAAAGGGATGGCGTGGCCCACAGACGCTTCCGTAGCCGGGAAGCAACCCTTCCTACGACCATGCTGGACACTCGGAGCTCACGGAGCTCATGGTGAGTTGTTTAAGGATCGTTGCCTGATATCGGTGGCCCTTCGAACACGTGCGGACGAGTAATATTCCTTTCTCCGCGGGCGGTGGCAGGGATAATGATAAGAATCTCGTCCGGCGGAGTGGCATTCTCGCTCTTCAGATCGATATACGCGCTCGACCACCGCCGACAGCGGCCAGGGTAGTAACGAATGTACACCACCGGTGGTAGCGGTGAGTTGGACCTTTGCGGCGTAAAGTAGGTAGAGAAAGGCGGGGTTGGTCACAGTCGGAGCTGGAAACTTCAGGAATTGTTAGAATCCAGACGCACGGCTGTTGGGAATGCACGGTGACGGTAAACTGCGTTTTATATGCCCAATTCGTTGGCCATTACAGCCGCTTTGCTGAAATTTCTGTTTGATGCGACGGAAATTCGTTAAGTCGAGAGGGGACCCTCATCAACCGCGAATTTAACGTCGTTAAACGCTGAAAGATGTGCTCTTTGCTTTGCCGTAGAAAAAGCGACAAAATGCGTATATGGGAATAATTAAGTTTCCGAAAAGAGAGTTTGGTTAAATGATATTTTCAAAGCTGTGTGAGTTGCGATGTTCGCGTGTAACAATGTTGATAATAAATTTACTAAATTGTGAAGTTAATCGAAATGGTAAAAGTAATAAATGTATCGATATTCGAAAAACCGAGACAATAGTTTGTTGTCAGAGAAATGGACATATAATACCTAGCAAGAGAAGCGAAACGCGTACCGCAACATCCGAGTCGAAAACAGGAAACCTCGACGATAATCTGGAGGTTTATGCGGACACGATTGTCCGTTTCGCCGCATCGATGATACGAATGTGCAAGACGGTCCTTCTATTATTGATAGCTAGCAGATGATAACGCTCGCGTCTATGCCAACCTGCTATAATCGGCAGGTTGCGAATCTCTCGAAACGATTGCTCGTTCTATTGCTGACAATTACGTCGCTACAGGGGGGTTATTTAAATTCCAGTGCGCCACGTACAGAGTGTTCATCGTGGAAACGTAGAATTTACGTACGACACGGTTTTGAATTGTAAATTTAAATTGCTTATTTAATGGTTTTCTTAGTTGAAACTGGTAGGATTGTTGGTACAGCTAGATTTAGGTGAAATTTATTGGAACCAATTGTAGCTCAAATTGGCTGTAAATTACCGAGAATACTTTACACGTCACGTTAACACAGTTTGGAATAAAAAGGCGGAATTGTTACATTCTCTGGTAACGTTCTATTGTAACTTTCGCAGTGCATGCGCCGCTCTTTGTACAATTATTCAGCAGGTCTAACTTTCTTCACCGGAAAAAAGTAATATCACAGTCTATTGTATCTTTTGTGCTTGAATTGTAAATTTTACTCAGAATAAAAATATGCATTTTCCTCTCTCCGTTTCTCTCCACCTTCGTCTCGCCTTTTCGCGCCCAACCCTTTATAATTCTTGAAACCGCTTTTTGTATCTCAGTTACAATTCTTTGCCTTTAGTTTTTTCCCTTTTCAACATTCTCCGCTGTTTCTTTTCACGATAACTAAGTCCCTTGTGATTCCGATTTTATTCGAAGGTTTTGCTCGTTAAGTTTGTTACTTGGTTGACATCGATCGTGCATTCGTTGTTACGCGACAGACGAGTACAACATTTGTTTTTGTTTACCATTTATGGAAATAAAACCAGTATTGTGTTTTTTATCATTTTATAAATCGTCACGAACACATTTCTTGCTCCTATGAAAGTATTCGCGGTGAATTAATTCAGAAAAGAGCAAGTACGCCTATGGGTTCGAATCACCGCTATATGCGCTCGAGAAAAAATAAAAACGAGTTCAACGGTATTTTTCAGCATCGGCCAGAATTAATTCCCAGGCAAAAAGGATTAAACGCGACCAACAATTTAGTGAAAAATAAATTACAGTTATTGGTCGCTAATACGTTAATCCCACAGCCAGCAAGCGGTACACATAAAACGGCCGGTCGCTTTATTTTTAACACGACCAACCTCCTCTCTCCTCCCTTCGTGATATATGTTCTTAATAAATATCGCTCTCCATAACTGCAGGAAATATGATTCTAAGACCCTTTAACCGATGCAGACTCGTGTAAACTCGTGCGGAATAAAACTTTCCCCTTTTGCCTTTCCTTCCCATCCCATTCCTAAAGAAGATCGGCGGGATCGAACGAGAGAGTCGGTGTGCAATAATGAAGAAATAAATTGGCAAAAGTGTGCAGTCAGAGCAACAACGCAGCAGCCAGGTACGAAAAACGGAGGTGAAACGAGAAGAAACGAAGGGTACGAACAATGGAAAAAAAAGGGAAAAAAGGAAGAAACAGAGAGGGAGAGCACGCGAGCGGCGAAAATGATACGCGAAATAACTGAAGCTGGAAAAGTGTGCGCGCGCTTTTCCTAACACCGTGGAAAAGCGGCGGGGAATCTCATTTAGGCTTTTTACTGGCGTTCGGTTAAATAGCGGGCTCGTTTGAGACCGTTCAATCGAACGAAATCGGGCACTTGGCTGGGAACTTTCAGCGGCAGCGGCCAGCACGAGAGAAATATTTTCTCTCCCGAGTAGCCTCTCTGTTTGATGCCTTCGAAACGATTGTTACCATCAGCCGATTTCATCGTAAATCGAAGAGAGATTGCGGCTGTGGACTGGTCGACGATCATAATTTGAAATCTAAATTGAAATCGCTATCGAAGTTATTATTCGTTAGGAATTTGATTTGTTCCCGTCGATCGAGCGTCACTAATTACAATAATGTTTTCGTGAACATATTACGATTACTGAATTAATGATCAAATAAATTCTTGCCAGTAATAAAAATGATCCAAAACCGGTATACATTTAGGAACAAAAAATTTTGATGAAATATAAAACATAAGTATTTATATAGCTCTTTTTTTTAATGTAGATCTTTATTACACAGCGATATAATATGCGTAAAGGGTAGGGAACAACACGGTGCTATATTAGAATCTAATCTGAATTTATATCGAAGATTCAATTCCAAAGCCGAATTGGTTCGCGATAAAAAACAGAAAAAGCTATCGGTATTCTGTGTCAAGTAATTGGAATATTTTCACGCCAGTTCGATCTCGAATAGCTTTCTGAAAATTCCCTCTCGAAAAAGCGGAATCGTTAGCACAGCTAGCAAGAATACCTGAGATAGCACGCCTATAGCTAAGCATACATAAAGAATTACTTGATTCTCGCAGCGAGCGACTTTATTTCTACTCGTTTTTTCTTCCTATCTGACGTGAGTTTCACGAAGACCGGGATCTGTTACTTTTAAAACGACTAGCAAATAAGGTTAGCAACGTGGTGAATAAAACGGAAAATCTCAATGTGCTTTTAGTGGTTGAAAGAGAAAGAGCAAAGCTAAAAAAAAAACAATGCTTATCAAGAGAAACACAGTTGTGTTTTTAATGAAAATACTAAAGCAGACCGTGAAAGACAAAAACATTTGATTACAACTAATAATTAAATTGGATCAAAGAGAAGAGAGAAGATTAATCGTTAACTTTTTATATATATGTGCAGACGTATAACAAATGGAGAATATTGATTACACCCTTGAAAATGTTACACCTTGCATTAGAAAAATAGAACGAAACAGAAGTATGTAAGATGCAACGTAATTGATTAATGAACATCGCCTAATAAGATCTTACAAACGCGAACAAAACTAACACAAAAACTCGTTAGCATTCAAAATTGATTGATGATAAACTAGCTCAACATCGTGATTGATGATGAAATAAATTTCATTAAGGAATACTGCAGCTGTGCACATTTCTACTAACTAAATGAGAACAGCATAAAATTGTGAATTTAAATAAAATCGTAAACGAAGCTCTTAACATAAAATACATAAAATTATAAAATTATAAAATTATAAAATTGATCAACAAGGGTGTGACTATAAATACAGAATCTTATAATTTCTCAAATTAAACAGCTTAATTCAACCTGAACAAACCGTGCGCGAAAAAGAGATCGATACACGTCTTATCCTCGTCTTGACTCTTCTTGACTCTTCTTGACTTTTCTTGACTTTTCTTGACTCTTCTTGACTCTTCTTGACAAACAGAGAAACAGTATTTCCTTACTTCTCTGTGCGCAGAAAGGAAGCGTCTTCAGTCGATCGGGAAATACTAAGTAACAGTGATACTGCAAACTCATAAAGGAAGCCCTTTTGTATGCAAATGCATGCGAATACAACCGGTAACAAGGGGTGCGTAATGCGCCGTTGCGTTTGTCTTGCTCGTATCCTTCTTCCCTTGTTCACTTTTCCACCGCCCTCTCGATCTCGTCATCCAAAGGCTCGATTCAATTTACCTTGCGATAAAATCGTCCGTTTTTCTAAACGTCCGATTCGGCGGAGCCTTCGTAAAGAACGTCAAGCTTCCAACCGTTCGAGATCTTCGTAGAAAAAGGGTCTCAGCCTTTTGCTATTGGGGCGTCAAGCACTCTTGAAAATCCTTTGAGTGATCTATTTTGCTGGATTTAATAATCGAGTTTCTTTTAGACAACAAAAAGAGTGATCGAAATGGTAAGCGACGTAAGGACGTCGGAACAACTTTCTGACTTATTTATTCTAAGATAAATAATTCTGTGAATTTGTGTTACGTCGAATAGTTTTTCCGAGACAATTGTAAATGTTTGTTATCAAATATTCACGAAAATTATAATTTGAAGAATTTATAAAAATCGTATGAAATTAAATGCTAATACTAGGCAAAGTAAAGCAGCGTGCATGTTCATTGTGACAAAAAGTGACGCTATGAACCCATAGAGTCGTTAAAAACTGTGTCAGCAAACAGTGCAGAAAAACTGTATACAGAACAACAAGGAAAGATGTTTCAACAAACATAGCTAGCAAACCGCTCCATTCAGAAGCACAACCCTCTTTAATCCGTATAAAAACGTTGTGTTGTTCGACCTAAAAACCGATAGCTGTACGACCGAAGCGAAACACTCCGCAGAAACTGCAGCACGCAAGTAAACGAGTTTTTAAAACGTATTGCAACTGTAAAAATATTTAAAAACGTCAGGCAGCTTGTAATTAAAAAAACACGATGTTCCGAAAAATTTTTCTAGAAAATAATCCGTTAACCGTACTTTATTTACACATCATGGAATGGAAACAAAATTTTTTAAATAATTTCCTTCGGTATTATTATTTGTTCCTGACTCACTGGCGATAAATGCACAATTCAAATCGTAACATAAAAAAAACTGAAATTTCACAGACACGTTCACTGCAAATTTTTTATACGTCGATCCTATTTTATTTAATCTAGAAAACGTAATTTCTCCTATTAATCAATGCGTTTTCGCTTCGTTTTATTAATAACGTGGAAGAAGAAAATGACATGTGCCAATTCACACCCTTAGAAACCATGAAACGCATACATGGTAAATTGGCAAATCAATTCTGGCTTACCCGACTATAATATATTTATAAAAGTATAAACTCGATCAAATAAAATATTCAATTGAATTGTTTTCGGTTAACGTTCAGCTTTTGTATTCAACTTTAACACAGGGAAGTCAAATAAAAAGTTTTATTTGATTTACCAGGATTTCTGTTATCAAGTTCACATAAATGATTGATACGCTTCAATAGGTTAGAAGTGTGTTCACTTTGTCTACATTCTGTCCGTGTATCGATCATCGTAGAGTGGCCGTCGAAAATGGAATAAATGTACCGCCGGCTCTATCGACGGGATGTAAACCTAACCGATACCAATAAACGTGAAATTTGGTTAAAAACGAATGTCGAAATCGTTTCGTAAAAAAGTTTTATCGCTCGGACGGAAGATTCAACATTTTTCGGAGGGGAAAATAGTTTCGGCCGACGAGAAGAGATTAAAACCACAGGCTTTAATATTCATCAATCGAAAAATATAAAAATTGCCGGAACGATGGAAGTAATACCGCGGCGTGTAGGGTATAACGCGATAAACGACACATCAACTATTTCCCAAGCAGAAACGGAAATGAAATTTCACGGAGTCGCGAGAACGACGTGGAAGTTAGCAACACCGGTCGGTTCTAGCTTTTTGAACATCCTGTCGCTAGCTTTTCGACGAGCTGCTTAACTTTCCCATAAATCTCAGATCGCGACACTTTTTAAAATCTACCAGACGAACCCACTAAAGTATATCGGATGAACTAATTCAAACTCATTTCCATAATTTCAGTCCTCCGCTATATTATTTACTCTTAATGACCCGATGCTTCGATAAGTAGAAGCGAAATCGATTTAACAGCAACGTACGTTTCACCACATAATATCCGCGTAAGAAAAAGAGAATAAAATGTAAATTGAAACGATAAAAGAACCCTCATCGAACGTGCTCGTTCCACGATTTATAACCGACTGGCTGACGCATCAAAGGAATTCGTTCGAGATCTACTTGGCTCCGCACTTTGGGGGACTATCGAGGAGGTGGTATCAATTAAAATTGGTTACGGTACGTTCGAGAAATCTCGTTGCGTGGCCTGTCATCGAGAGGGGGCCTTCGATCCGGTGGATCGGTCGTAAAATAAAGATTTGGCCAAGAGGGTGGTTCATGGTCTTTTCGAAGGGGATACTTTACCCCACGGTAACCCCGCGGCGTGTGTATCCACGCTGGTGCACACACACCGGCTTCGATACCATAGGGGCGGATCGGTCGTACTCGGCCTGAATACTGATTCTCCGCGGACGCATATATTACCGGTGCGGATAAAAGATATTTGCATTTTGATGGACCGTGCCAAGTGCATTTGACGTTTCATATGCATTCCGTTGGCCGTCCATGTGTGCACANTCGAGGAGGTGGTATCAATTAAAATTGGTTACGGTACGTTCGAGAAATCTCGTTGCGTGGCCTGTCATCGAGAGGGGGCCTTCGATCCGGTGGATCGGTCGTAAAATAAAGATTTGGCCAAGAGGGTGGTTCATGGTCTTTTCGAAGGGGATACTTTACCCCACGGTAACCCCGCGGCGTGTGTATCCACGCTGGTGCACACACACCGGCTTCGATACCATAGGGGCGGATCGGTCGTACTCGGCCTGAATACTGATTCTCCGCGGACGCATATATTACCGGTGCGGATAAAAGATATTTGCATTTTGATGGACCGTGCCAAGTGCATTTGACGTTTCATATGCATTCCGTTGGCCGTTCATGTGTGCACACACTTGAATCGGCGCGGCAAAGTGTGAAAAAAATCACCCTTGCCCTGCTTCGTCGCGCAAGTACCACGAGGTATTTGTATTTATTTCGTGCCCTTATTTGGCGTCTCCAGCAGCGTTTTGAATATCTCCACGCGAACGATGTTGGTCTCAAGCGTCAAATAGAAGCTGATATTTATAAGAAGGAACAGTTTGAACTTTATCCTGGATTCATTTATCGAGGCAGGACGCACGGAAACTGCGAAATTAGCGGAAGGATCGAAACAATTTTAAAAATTCATGCTACTTGGAGTAAACCGACTGGGCGAACTCGGGCAAAGATATACACACCGCGAGACGGAAGTTCAACATCGGTGCACCGTGTAGAATAAGACTTTTCGCGGACTGGACTGGCGCGCCTTGTTTAACGAAGTTGCAAAACGTTTGCAGACGGAAAAGCGAACGTCGAAGAAATACGAAGTTTTACTTAATATAATTAACGGGTTTCCACGGAGCGTCTAACGAACAAACTTTCCGCGTCTTAAAGCGTGGACGTTCTTTTTAACTACGAGCTCGACAGGATTGAAAGAAGTATTGCGTTAACGAAATTAAGAGGAATCAAAGTAAGCTAGTTTCTATATATAAATTTCGAGTGGACGCACGTTACAAGTTTATTGTATCGGTTTACAATATTTTCCAGTCTCGATGGTACACGCATCGCGTTGATGGAATTCGTTTCGTTCGTATCCCGCCAATCGTCAACTTTTGCCGTATATAAACACACAGAGGTATGTGCAAATATCGCATCGATGAATGTTTGTTATGAGCATCGAAATACTAACGTTGCCTAGAAATTATTCATGGTCGCCGATATTAAAAGCTTTCCAGTGAACTCACGGGGAACCGATTGCCAAAAACATCGATATTGGTTCAGCTTGAAACAGAAACAAACGCGAGACTGCGGTCACAATAGATCGGAAGACGTGGCAAATTGAAAAATCACTCATCGATGAATGTAACATAAACGCGAGAGACGATCGGAGCCAGTATGAACGAAAATGGATAGATTTCCACTGTTTCGCGGGCGAATTTTTCTTTCCAATATCGCGATATTGACTACAGTTTCTAATTTGTTTAATATCTTCCATCTAATAGAAATTGACGCCGAGACAGCAATTTTTCTCCGATGAGAATCATTGGACGAACTCTGATAGAACTTAAAAAGCCTTACTCACCGTTATAGTTGCACTTTCTGGTACTCGCGTCGACGTTGTAACTCGTAGACAAGTTTTTAAAATGAAGTCTCGCTTCTTTACGGTGACTTGCCAGGATTTCGCAGTCTTTAGACAGCGCGTCTCTTCACTTCATGTCACGGTAATTGCTGTCACAGAACACTCTTACACGAACAAAGTTGCATCTCCCCGACTTCCGACCGCCGAGCTTCGTTCAGAGTTATCATTTCTGAAAAGGGACAAACTTCTTCTCAAGATTGTGCCATAACGATCGATGAAATTTAAAGAACAATGGGATGATAAATGGATTTCAGATTTAATGGAAAAGTTTAATCATCTGTCGAGCGACGTTAAACATTGGAAATTAAAATGTCATTCGGTGTATTCAAAATCTTTAAATCGACGCCCGTAATATTTTCCATTAAAGCATTTATTGAAAGCTTCCCTTTTAATTGACTGAATATAAAAATAATTAATTTATCGATAATATTTCAAATATGTATTCATCAATTATTAAATATATCGCTTTAATTACCTATTGCTAAATGAGCGTTCGTGAAATTTTGATGCTGCTCGATATACAAAATTTGAATGAAATTTCGAGGAAGTTCACGCAGTTCTGGGATTCATAGAGATGCAAGATCGAAAGTTCTGAACTTTTTACTTTCAACATTCAGACACATACTTCCAAAGTTCAAGGGCTCAAAACTTCCACTTTCGAATTTCACAATGCGTTTTACTTTAACAACTAATTTCCAAATTACCGACTTCTTTCTTCAAGACATTCTCCATGCTGCGATTAAAAATAAGTACAAGGATACAAAAATGAGTTTTTCGGGTAGGTTCAGATTCCAGTCCATTCAATTCACTCATTTACTCATGCTTTTATAACTCTTCGTTATGAATTAGCAATACTGATAAAAAATACGACAAAATCGCTTGTATTAAAATTTAATTCCAACGCCTAAACGACCCCTGGAAATTTTTTATCCATTTGAAAGACGAGTCGCATAATAGAAAATAAGAACCATCTACACGTAACATTATCCACCGTTTATAAACGAGAAACCTACAGAAACTTGAAACACGAAACAGGAAAATTACTCTTTTGACGCGTCGCGGGCAATCGCGCTGGAAAAAGGTGGGGCGACGAAACGGAGGGAAACAAGACGAGAACGAACGAGGACCGAGCAAATTCGAGTAAAAGTTGCGAACCCGAGGGAATGCTTGAGAAGCTTTATAACTTCGACAATCTTAAATCGACAGAACTACCATGTCCGGCGGTAGCGAAGAGTGTCGGAGAACGGGGGACAAATAAAACGTACGGAACGAGGGAGAGCAGAATGGAGAGGGCGAACAGATAGTCGAAGAGAGGTGCGAGGGGTTGGGAACGAGAAAAGTAGCTACGTGTATTACCGTCGGTGATAGGAAGAGGGGCGACATGGCGACTACGCTTTGACACTGTCCATTGTCTTTTTTCATGAGTTCGCGTGCCCTCCAGTGAACCGATTCCAGCCTCGTAAGGGATCGTACCGTGCGTATATGCCGGCGAGAAAGGGATAAAAGAGAATCATAGATGCCCAGTTAACGTGTTTTATGATATTCTTGGTTACACGAGATAAGTCGTTTGATTCAAACGGAACAAACCGGAGTATTTTCAGAGATTATAGGAAGAATTATTTCACAGCGAATAATAATGTACGAACCGTATTGTTTTGATTATTTTACAGATCCCTTAGGTAGAGTCATTAATAATTTCTGGTTACACGTGTTCGTGTTTATATGATGATTTATAATTAACGGTAATTTATAACGGACGTTTATTCGACTATTTCAAGAACCGAAGACAGTAAATGTAAAAATATTCGAAGCGTCCGGCTATACCCGGTGGGAAACTGGTAATTAGCGGTATATACGTAGATGAAAACAGAAATAATAGGGTGAAATCTAATTATGTCACAGGCGGGACGCGTAATTGTATAACTTTCCACAGGGAATGGACAAAGTATGACTTAATTTCATGTAGTGAAATTCCCTGATTAAATTAAACGTCCGATGGAAATGATTTATTCATCTTTTTGGACGCTTAAAATTCCTTGAAGTCGTATCGTCTATCGGCGAAAATTCCTTTGTAAAAATAATAACGTAGAGAGCAGCGGGGTTATCGCTCTGATTACAAAATCCGCACGATTTTTTCACCGTCAAAAGGACTCGTTGCTCCACCTCGAGAAATTTTTTCGCCAACCGTTTGGGAACCGCTGGCTCGCGCTGTCTGGCCTCGTGCAACGCCATTAAAACCGTACGTGCGAGCACACGCGTCGGTCTGAAACGCTCCAAAATAATGAATACTTAAACGCGAGCGGTACGCGCGCGCGCGCGCGCGCTCGTCGAAGAACTAACTTTTTATCTGGCGTGCCGACGCTTGGCCGGCCAGGCACAATCACGTCCGACAGTTGTCTGCCAAAGGAATCGACAGGCCGCGTTAATTTAATGAAAAATTCACGATCACGCGACGATCACGGCCATTGCTGGATCGCGTCGTTCCTCCGCGACGTAGACGTCGACGTCGAAAGAAGAAGCGGCGAAGAGTGACGAAAAAAAAAAAAAAAGAAAAGGAACGTGTGCAATTAATGACAGGGTTCCGCCCCCTTGTCTTCGCGTCGTCTACTTCCCTCTCTCCCTTTCGCTCCCTTTCGCTCCCTCTCTGTGTGAACCCTCGACCGGAATTCCGCCGAAGGCGCAACGTATCGGTAGACAAAGCGACCTGTTTCGAATAACGTTAAAACAGTGCAAGCAACCGGTGTAGGTAACAATCGAAAGAAGAGAGCGTCGCGGTATTGCCGGCGGTCCTCTGGGAGTGAAAAATACCTACGCACCCCCAACATACCCGCCTGTTCTCGCCTGTCTCGAATCGAAGAGTCCCGTCGGGGGTTACGATGCAGCCACCCCCTAGCCACCCCTTAACCATCTCTTCCTCTATTCCTCCCTCTCTCTCTCTCTGTCTCTCTGACAACTTTTTCTCTCCAACCAACAATACCCATGCTCGTGCTTCCACCCCTTGAAAAAAACTCGGCTTGCATTTCAGTAAAGAGCCAACCCATCCGCGTGCATGGACAATGGGACGAGACGCCCCGCTAGACAGCCGACAACGCCCTTTCTTATCGACACACGCGTGTCTGCGTTTATTTCAGAGTGTGCGTCGCCGACGCGGAACATACAGTGTCTTTTTCCCCCTCGGCCTTTTTTCGCTTCCCCTCTCGCACACTTTTCTTCTCTTTCCGTCTCTTTCTGTCGCGCTGTACTCACAGACTTCTCGCTCTTTTCACGCGTGTCTGACTTCTTTTTTAAGAGAGCTACAACGACGGCGACGATGTCTCGCCCTCGCTTCCTACTCGTGACGCATGCTTCCAGGCACAGTAGCGCGGAAAACAATTTTCTGCGCTGTATGACAACCTACGGGGTGGTTCCTACTCGCCGAGCTGTAAGTACAACATCGTCTGTGTAAATTATATGAGCCACCGATTTCTGACTTAATGATGCGAGCTCCTGCCGCTACCATTACTCGTAATTACGATAGTCTCTGATACCGCTCGGGTATCATAGAAAATTCGTTCGAACAGTGGACGAAGCGTCGTCTTTAATCAACCGGAAGAGCTGCCGAACGAAGAGGCGCATCTATCCTTTCGGACCGTTTGTCGCGTTCGCTTTGCAAAGTTATTACATCAACACCGACACGACGTTTCCACGACTCGAATATTTTTCAATGCCCGTATAATCCCCGGCACAGTGCATGGAAACTGGTACTCGACTCGAATCACTTTAGATTTCTCCGCGAACGTTCATTTTCCATTTCGCAACTTTCTTGCTCGTCGCGCGAATAAGTAAGAACGGCCAATGAGCATTCTGAAGTTGCGCTCCGGTTCTTATCCAAGGCTTCAATGAAAATCACGCCTACAAGCGTGCGCGGCCATTATTCAAATAATAAACTCGTCCGACAATGGAAACGTTATTTTCTCCCGCTCAGTTTCTTCCCTTGTTCCGTCTGCTTCTCAAATTTCGAGCTCAGGGAAGAGACCCCATTCTTCCTGTTGCTACGCCGGGACTCAGCCACGCTTCGTTCGAATCAGCCGAGTGCATTTACGAAAGTACCCGCATTCACACCTTCCGTGTACAGCGGTGAGCAGCCGCACGCGGAGACTACGAAACAGGAAGTCTCTGAATTCTTTTGTTTCCGAGTCGCGACGCGCCTTCCTGGCGGCCGCGTCGCTGCTTACTGCTGCTCGTTAAAAAACGTAAGGGGCTCGCTCGTTTGTCTATGCTTTATTTTCATTTCATCTCCCCCTTTCTACCGTGGCCACTTGTTTTCTCGCACTGTTCGAAAGTAATATGCTACCGGTTAGTAACAATATTACGTCTGGATACGTATATACGTCTCGTCGAGGAACAAGGAGAAAAAGAAAGAGAGAGAAATAGAGAGGCAAGAGAGGGTGCGTGGCAAACAACCAACGCACTGGACGTCCGAGATTTCACGGTGAAATTCTCCTTTCCGCTCCGGCGAAACAAAACTGTCGCTCGCCAACTCGTTCTCTAAACGTCGCGCACGACCGACCACCGCGCCACTTTTTCCCGCTTTTCCGGTCTGCGAATTTCGCTGCCAAAACGTTCTCCGATTGAATGAAGTCTAGTCGACTCGCGAGATTATTTCGTAGAGAGACTGGACTTTCTCTGAACTCCTGAGAATGTTGTTCATAGAAATCTAAAGGTGGGAATTTTTGAATTGTTTGGGAATTTAAGCGAAGTCGGTTGCGTAGCGTTGTGAAAGAATTGTGAGATATTCTGTGTTTTATTTTCTATTTGCTAAGGATGAAGTCACGTGGCAAGTGATGAGCTGATCTATTATAAATAATCTTTAAATGGTTTGTAAGTCTGAACAACAAATTGTTCGTTTCGATAAAAGCTAGTCACACAAGTAGGACTCGCGAAAAAAGTAAATGATCTTTAATGTATTAAGTTATTTAAATTATGTTAAAATGAACGCTCTCGAAATATCGATTCTTAAGGCAAAGTTCTATTAACGGACAAACATTACAGAGTATTGTAAACTTTCTGCCAATTAATATTAAATTCTGCCAATTATTTGTTTAACGAACAAAATAATTATTCGGTTCCAATTCAATTAATACTTGCAAGACGTTTAATTTGATTTAAAATATCTTAATGTCTATCCGAAGAAGAAAAGCTTCGGACAATATTCTTTGACGTTCGTTACGAATTAATTCCTCTTTGCCCAACCTTTTATCGAGACCATCGATCACTTCACGATACTCGTCTCGCGGTGAATACGGGTCCGCTCGAGATCCACTGAACGCAATAATAATTGCTCCGTGAAATCGGTATAAAGCGAGCCAGGAAAAACCATCGCAATAAAAGGAGATGCGCACAGAAGTTCCCAAATGCAAATTCGAAGATCAAGTGGAGGTCATATAAGTACAGCGAATACCCATTCATCGGTTTCTTCTTCCAGCAGATCGCTCTCTCGCTTATATGAGTGGCGCAGGAGAGGAGAAAAGGCAGCCATTGTCGTTGGGTCCCACAATGTAAAGTAATGAGTTGCTTGATTCAGCACACAGAGAGGGAAAAGGCAGGACGTACCAAGGGTAAATATGACCTCAAAGAGCTGAACGGAATTATCCTTATCTCAAATATAACAATATTCATATTGTGTTTGAAGATTGGGAACGCAATCTCTAATTTCATTATCAACGAATTGTAAAATACGAGACATCAACACAGAATGATTGTCATGCGGAGTACTTTGCAAAGTGTAAACTACTTTCTAAAAAATAATTTGATATATCACATTAAAAATGATTTCTGTGTTAATATCGAGTCTTGTCTTAATATTTTATTAAATTCTAATAATAAATTTTTAATATTGACTCCGAAGACCTCGATGTGATCAATTTAGACTCATGCAAACCTGGAATTTGAAATATCAGCTTCTATGTCTCCATTGTCTGCAGTATCTGTCCTCATGACCCTATCATTAGCTATATTGATCACTTTCTAATGTCATTAACATCGCCACATTTCAGAATCGTAGCAATCCGTATGATTTCTTACGATGACTGAAATTTATATTTGTTCTTGTTCTAGAAGCTTTATTAGTTACTTCTACCATGCTTGTGTTTCCAATTGCGCATTTCCCAAAGCTCAAAGTTTTCATCGTTTGTCAACTACTCGATCAATCGAAGAACCTCGATGTATTAATGATTCCGCCCTTGAACGCTATTGTTTGCAAGGATCTATCACCGGGGATTTGATGCTTCTCTGTCAGGGTATCTCTATAATACCCAAATTACAGCACCCTTACGTTCACCTCCTGTTGCCCCTTAACAACAGTTCAATTAGTTCCGACTTAACGGCTTTCAGTTCCGGTGGTTCGTGACCGGAATCTTGGACAATTATTCGTTGGGCGGAAACTGCGTTGCGTGAGTTTTCACCCCTCGTCGAATAAATCTTTCCCGCGTGCTAGACACTTTTCGCGAGACGTGAAATTGCCCTTAACTTTTAGCACATTCTAATAGCTTCAAGTTATTGCATTATACAATTAATTCACTCGTTAACCGTTCGTTAACATTTCCCACTTTTTCTATCAAAGTAATCCTTTATAGCATTAAAATTTTTGCTATGAGAATGAAAAAGTCATACCTGATCATTGATACTTTACATCGAGCACTATATAATCGTATTTAAAAATCAAACAGTAGAACACCAATTATTCGGACAACTTAAGGGACAACTAAATTCGACAAATCGTTAAAAAATTTCTAGATAAAGAGAAGATAAATGAGATAATAATCGCAATAAATTTTAATCACGGAATTAACGTTCGACCAATCGAAAGTTTGACAAATCTGAAATCCGAATGATCGGTACTTTACTGAAATGAAGACGTATAATATCAAACCATTTCCCTCAACGGATTTAATCTTTGATGGTACAACGACACAGGTACAATATTCAAGGACACAAAGATTAATTACAAGAAAGTCACAAATACGCATCCATCTGAATCTCTAACCAAAATCCTTCACAGGAGAAGCAATGAACAAGGTATGAAATTAGAGAACCAATTTCCGCTGTCGAACCACAGAAGCAAATCGTTAAGCCACACAAAAGTTTGCGCGTTTGCGGTCTCGAACGCATCGGTTCGAGCCGAAGCATGGAAAGGGATCGAAGGCCAAAGAAGATCATAAAATCAAGCATCCCGGTAAAGCTGGAACGAGGCGAAGCGGTAGTCGAGAGCGGCTTAATGTGTTTGCACGAGCACAAGTACCTATTCGGAAGCGTCTAGGAAATGAAATACCGTTGCGTACGTAAACGAGCTGTCAGAGCTTCTCGCGAGTAAATAACTAACTTTCTTGGCTCCGCGTAGCGTCTTAAACCGTCACGAAGAGAGCTCGTTACGTGCTCGATGTCCTCCGGTTCGTTCGCAACGTACACTCTGTCTCTCTGCACGAATGAGAAAGCTGGCGCTCTGATTACGAAGCGTCTACGACTTTGCTGATTAGAATCGTCGAGTAAGTTATAATCGCCGAGCGATATTTGCACAATCAGATTTACAAACAGCGGTAATTACTCGAGAGAGCGCGACTCGAGTTGTAACTCGCCAGGCTTCCTACCCGGTTGCATTTTCGCCCAGAGGCGAAAATTTCTCTGCAACTGCATGCTTACAGAGTATATACTGGGTGGTTGGTAACTAGTGGTATAAGCAGGAAGAAGCTGATTCTATGCGAAGGATTAAATCGTGCTCGCAGAATAAAATTATTTCGTTCGTGGCTTCGTTTTCATTCGGGTTTGAAAATTGGTTTGTTACGGATGCATTTTACCCTGTTTCTGCTCGAGGTGTTTTGCAATCACAATTCCAGCCACTATTGCAGCAATTATTTACTTTTTACACAATTTTTTAAATTCGTTTACAAATTCTTGGCACTTCAGTGGAAGCAAAGCTATAGTCGACTGGATGCGTAAGTAGTACATTTTTAAACTCAACTTCCTTGTAAAGAAGCCGTGTATAAAAAATTTTATTTTACATTTTTAGTCGCACCATCCGATACTAAACACCGTGCATAATATTTTCCTGGATATCACGATATTTTGTATAATGTTATATTTCGTTACGTTTGAGAGGTTTCGAGAAAGTAATATCCAATGTCGCTTTTATAGAGAAAATATTTCTCACATAATGAGTATTTTATGAAGAAACTCAACGCAGAGGCGGCAGAAGAGTCAACGAGGAAAGATTTTTCTAGTGGCAATAAAGGGACTCTCTGAGTCAAGCAAGACAAAGATTTATGACAGGAACGTGATCTTATTTTGCCTGAGTCTTACCGAAAATCGTCCGTAATGGGGAAAAATAAAATGCCAAGTGGGAAAAATTGTTATTGAGTTTAATTAGTAGAAATATCGCACGGTTTGAACGATTCGAATCAACGGTATATAATAACCGATAAAAAAAAAGAGAAACATCTCGTGTTTCGTATATTGAAAGGTTTCGATACAACCGACAGGAAATTCGAATTTGTTACGTTCGAAAAAAACGACGATGCCGCGAATACTTTTCATACGAATTCTGATAATTTTCATCTTCCATTATAAAAACTTTTATAAATCAATCGTATCCTTCGATGGATACCTTCCATGGATATAAAATTGGCAAAATATTTGCACAACGACCTCGGTTTCCCTATTGAAACACCGAGAATTACATCTGAGGTTTGATGGAATATCGTAAACCAATTGCGAACCTCTGTCCCGACTTCTTCATACGTCGAAGCAGAAAAGAGCATTAAATACCTTTATCCAAGGCCGTGGTACTTGGCGTACCTTCAAAAGCAGTTATTAAAACCGTTGCATGTTACAGGAGAAAATAGTGGTTTTCGCAAGGCCTTTCATGATAACGGGATCGCGATATTAATTATTCCTTTTACTTAGCCACCAGACTCGTCCGCAGGGATAACACGTTACACCATTAATAGAAGTTACATACGGTCTAATCGAATGCTATAGGGAGATTACACATCAATATCCAATATAGAATAAATCTGTCGGTGGGTGTAAACTCTGTTATGCTTTTAGCCAGCGATCGCGTATTCAGAATCGCCTGTTCGATTCTCTTTACGAGGACTAACCCGTTTAGTTGAAAGACTCGACAGTGGAATACTGTAAATACCGATTGGAATATGTCAACGTGTACTTCAAAGCTAATGAAAATTACACGAGAATCATGACATTAACGATAGGAGGCGTAAGCGTTCGGTATAACAAATAGTTAAACTTTCAAATGCTTGATAAACGAAGCCAAAGAAATTGTTCTAAAATGTAATTCTAGAAAATTTGATGGAATCGAACGATGAAATTTGTATCGTAAAAATTTGAGAAAAGTAATTGAATTCTGAGCAAAGTCAGAAAGTTTTTTGAACGTTTAATTTTGAACGTTGAAACTTGACAGTGCACCAATGTCCATACGAGCATACGGATGTTTCAACTCGTTCGCCAAGTTTTATTAGAATAGCTTAAATTCATTGTGGTGACCAAGGGATTCGCTCTCATCGGCGAGGATATTGTTGATCGAACGTTGGAACGACTGTTCGCTTTACTCTTAATCAACTATGAACTTCTTTCTATCGATGCACAGATAAAGCGGATCTTTTTCTTCCTCTCTGAAACTTTTATTTTTAAGCTACCAGCAGTAATCCATTCTCGAAGCTTCAGACCAGGAATCATAACTTTGAAACCTTTTTTAATTCGTCGCTGCGGTCCCTATCGTCTCGCATCCGACTCTTCCTCTTATTTTCGAACGGATTACTCGACGCTGAAACTTTCCCCGATTCAATAAAAGAAATTGTCCGGCGTGTGGCGAACGGATTTGTTAATTTAATGATTCTGCTTCGAGTGACGGGAGACGGTGAAAGTTTACCGGAGACCCGGCTCGGAGTTTCGCCGGTTCGGCACCGATAAGAAGCAACCGACTAAAATTGGATTCATAGTTTACAGACTGCGTTTCCGTGGAACTTAACTTTTCCATTTAAGAGAACCTCCTTTTCCTTTCACGGGCTAATTCCTTTCTAAAAACATCAATCTTGCCGAGGAGTTCAACTCGCTTTACGAACTGCTTAGAATTAACCTTTTGACATAAAGTCCAACGAACACGACTGGGATGTAAATATTGCGGCATCAAAGTTACTTTGCTCAGTGAGAATAGATTCGAATGTCAAGAGATTTAATTTGATTAATTTTCTAATTATACGAACCTTCTGTATCTCGAAAACTAAATCTGTATAATATAATTTTCTTATTTAATTCTTATTTAATTCTTATTTAATTCAACATTCATATATTTAATTAAGAATAAAGATACTGTACTTAACAATTCAGCCTACCTACATATTTATTCTCTACAGAGTGGTCCACACAACTGGAACCGAACACATTCTTGTTTAATTACAATGAAAAAAAGATAAAAGCTTCTACAATCTTCGCAGTATGAATCGGCAAAAGATTACGGTTAGAAAATACTTTCCTCTTTAAAGAGAAGAAATGGGTAATCAAATAATACGCGACAAGATGAAAGGATCCGAGGATATCTGCTTCGAGGTGAAAATATATAAAAAAAAAAAAAGTGGATAGGATAAGAGATTGGACGTAGGTCTTGCAGATACGTGAACTTGTAAGCACGAAGGAAGGGGGCAGGGTTGAACATAGCTAAGTCTATGGTGAGGCGCATCCATGGCGCGAGTGAAAGACGGGGGTGGAAGACGAGGAAGGATGAGGGCCAGAAGGACGGCTTATGGATTCTCCTCTTCCCCTAGCCGAACTTTCACGTGGTAACCCTTCGTATAAAAGGCTGAGTGGTGACAGGACAGTTAGGTCGTCGACGTGACCCGAGAGTTCGCCTGGAACAACCTCCATTTGTACGGGGAATTACATCCGTGTACGAAGAAAAAAATATTTTCTATGCGGTTCTTCTATTCTCAGCGTGAAAAAAAACTAACCGAAGGAAATCAGCGAGCGAAAAGGTCAAAATGTTATTACGTAGGTGAAAAATTGGACCATAGATTTTAATAAGGAATTTTTTACAGGTCATTTTGTCGTGCGAAACATGCATGAAGTATATGAACATATTGCACGCGAATATAGAAAATTGACAAATGGATGGTGGATGCGTTGGAAATCTGGTTTCACGCCGAGAATGTTTAATCGACGTAAAGGGAAGTGAAGTTTTTTCTTTTTTTTTTTTTTTAATAGGACNCATGAAATATATGAACATATTGCACGCGAATATAGAAAATTGACAAATGGATGGTGGATGCGTTGGAAATCTGGTTTCACGCCGGGAATGTCTAATCGACGTAAAGGGAAGTGAAGTTTTTTCTTTTTTTTTTTTTAATAGGATACGTAGTTCATCAGGAACGTTGAATAGTAGCAATAAAAATAATAAGAAAGGAATCAATAATTTTATTGCAAAATTCAATCGTAGAGTTCTGGGAATTTTTATTTGACTTATATCTTTGTTTCTTTGTTTCAACTCTGATGGACTGTACTGTTTTATTTAAACGCTTTTGTTTATCGGTGCTGCAACATAAAATGCGTCTATTTTCTGTCGTAATTCTGATCCATAAACGAGATCTCGTGCATTTGTAGACACGAATGTTTGATATTTAAATTTTAAAATAAAACTCCGGGAGAATGTGTAAGAGACTAAATCCTTTTACGAAAAACACGAGAATCAAAACGCGCGAGATGTTGTAATATTCATTGAATATGCTGAAACAACACGACTCGTGTTACTGAATTGTTGATCAGAACGAGAAACGTTTGATGTTATATTAAAATAAACAGAAGCGCATCACGAGCGAACTGTTTGACGCATAATACCATTGCGATAATCCAATGAAACGTGAAAAATGATGTTCGTAATCATAAGATAAAGTGACACATAAAATGGCGTTACGTATGAATGATTACTTTCAGCGTAATGTTTCCGGCTTATTTAATATTAATCACTATTCGTTTCTGTTCGAATTAATTCAACAAACTCAGTTACAATTTGTTACCGAATCGATGTATACCGGTGAATATAGAATCTGTAAATACAGNCTAATCGACGTAAAGGGAAGTGAAGTTTTTTCTTTTTTTTTTTTTAATAGGATACGTAGTTCATCAGGAACGTTGAATAGTAGCAATAAAAATAATAAGAAAGGAATCAATAATTTTATTGCAAAATTCAATCGTAGAGTTCTGGGAATTTTTATTTGACTTATATCTTTGTTTCTTTGTTTCAACTCTGATGGACTGTACTGTTTTATTTAAACGCTTTTGTTTATCGGTGCTGCAACATAAAATGCGTCTATTTTCTGTCGTAATTCTGATCCATAAACGAGATCTCGTGCATTTGTAGACACGAATGTTTGATATTTAAATTTTAAAATAAAACTCCGGGAGAATGTGTAAGAGACTAAATCCTTTTACGAAAAACACGAGAATCAAAACGCGCGAGATGTTGTAATATTCATTGAATATGCTGAAACAACACGACTCGTGTTACTGAATTGTTGATCAGAACGAGAAACGTTTGATGTTATATTAAAATAAACAGAAGCGCATCACGAGCGAACTGTTTGACGCATAATACCATTGCGATAATCCAATGAAACGTGAAAAATGATGTTCGTAATCATAAGATAAAGTGACACATAAAATGGCGTTACGTATGAATGATTACTTTCAGCGTAATGTTTCCGGCTTATTTAATATTAATCACTATTCGTTTCTGTTCGAATTAATTCAACAAACTCAGTTACAATTTGTTACCGAATCGATGTATACCGGTGAATATAGAATCTGTAAATACAGTTTTTCAAACTAGAAATTATCCTGTATCTACTAAAATTTCAAACTTCACAACTTTTTTATACATCCATAAAATTCCAATTTTTTATTGAAATTGTTTATCGAAACATCGAATTTCAGTAGAGATAAAAAAAATAAAAAACTTCACGTTCGCTAAAAAAAAAAGTCTGAAATTTAAAACTGGTGACAAGGTGACAGAAACAAAATTAAGCATCGCAATTTCTAATAGAACCTATACTTTGTAATTAATCGATCGATCTACTTTGTTCAAAAATTTCATTCCGCGAAGGATTAATCTTTTTGAATTTCCTTGCACTCGGCGAGCGTAAAAGTGTATAAGCTTTCAAGAATCGCATTACACGCTTCTATCAAAGTTCAACAGGCTCGAAAAACGGCGACATGTATGAGAATTAGAGTTTGATCGATGGTTACAAGGATTTCAAGGTGGCGCGTAATATGCGCGTGGATGGAAAGGAGGGCCGCAACTTACGCGATTTTCCGAACCACCATACGGGCTTACCCCTTCGGTCCTTCCAACCCCTGTCTGCTCGCACCCCCGGTGTGATTTTTAATGACCGCCGTTAGAACCTTTGTCCGTGACGAAAGTAGTAGCAAGGTAAACGCTGTGCTCGTACTACACGATTTATGAATGAAAGAGAAATATTGCCGGTATCTATAAAAACGGTAAGAATCGAGACCTACCGCGCTGGTGGATATAAAACATTTATTTGCTCGGACAATACGTTAAACAAACACGGCCCTTCGGCAAACTTGCTTGCGTGTTATCTGTATCCATCGCGTAACTGCGCTGTCCATCACGGCTGACAGCATTATTCAGCCGTTCCTATCACCGATATCACTTCCATCTTTTGCGCAACGATCGTCACGCTACCGTTCATTATCAATCTATCACCAATCGAGCAAGCATCGAAGACACCGTTGAAGTTTCGTAGTTAAAAAGTATAGTTTTGTTAAATATATTTTCAACGATGTAACGCTGATAATAATGAAGACAGGATAAACCGTGGAACGTCGAGTGAAATATTGGTAACGTGAAAGTAGTTGTGTTGTCATCGACTTCGGTACAATAAGAAGGGGTACACGTGAATCAAATAAAAAGTCTATGTCGTCCAATTTTCTATTGTAAGCCCTTCAAAGACAGCAACACATGCCGCTGACACGGTCATAAACAACATCGACAACCATCGTCGCCCCCATTCGTCTTTTCAAATACAATTAGATCCTTTCCGGTCCGATCAAACTTTTGAGCTTCAATATCCGTGACATATGAATTCCCCGTCACGTGTATCGATATTAATCATTTTTTCACGAACTTTACTCAATATGGAGGAAACATCATTGCTTGGAACAATTAAAAAGAATGCGTTCGTACGCCACGTTGGATGCCAGAAGCCTATCATTTGACCCTCGCTAGATCGGTAAGTTGACCAACATCTGTTTATGCTCCCGGTGTTCTCGAAACAAAACATTGCACCGCGATAGATCTGTAAACGTCGGCCGAGCTGACTATCGTCCTCCCGAGAGCGAGCAAACGCTATATTTTATAGTATCAATCATAGAGAGCAATAAACGGGTCCACGAAGGAGGGGCTTGTTGGGTTGCTAAGATACAGAAGCGGTTAATGGCACTATTACGTCTAGGCTGGCCAAACTCGAGCAAAGCAGAGGCCACCAAGGGGCTGAGGGTGGCTGATAGAAGGGGTGGTAGAAAGGGTGGACGGGCAGATGATGTCGTCGCAACGTGCTACCAGCTGTGACTTATGACGTATCACGGCGAACGAACAACGCCGTGCCCCCCCGTTGGCGGGCTTCAAAACTGAGCCGCACGCGTTCAATAAGCCATGATTTATCGAGAGACACATTACGTGCGGGCTTTAAATTCTTTTTGCCGTAATAATGTGCCGCCCCGGTGTGTTCAGAGCAGTACGAAACGTCAGGATGAAGTTGCGAGCCAAGAAAATAGCCGAGCTACAGCGAAAGATTAATTCGAGACGAAAGTACTGCACGTTCCCAAGAAACTTGCAATGATTCTGGGTCATATTCCCCTTGATTCAAAGCGATAAATTGTAATGTGACACGATGAACGATAGGATTACGTGTCGCAAAACGAAGAACGACCGGGTAATGGAATAATCAGCGAGATTTTACGTCTACTTTGGAGAATTCGTCGCGACGCGGAATTAACAGAGGTGGAGAGAAATTGCATGGCCTGATGTTAATGTATTACTTTAATCATAAAATATAAAGCGACCGGAGAACCGTTATGACGATTAAGTAAATAACTCGTATTTCGTTATTACGTTACTAATGCGACGAAACGTTGCAATCTACATTGACCGTGTTAACGAAACGTAGTCGCCAAGAGATATACGACACGTTATAATCTCGCAACGAGTTGTACTCGTAACAAGATTAATTATCCACCGCTGCTTGCATGTTTGCAATAAATATTTTGAGCGCGTTGATAAAAAGGTATTAATCTTGATTCGAAGGAAAATGAAAATTTATAATTCTCGACGAGACACGAGTTAATTCGACAAGAACCGGGTCTCGTAAGACATTTTATAATGATTACGCTACATCTATCCGGCGACGCTCGGTGATCCGATTATTGCAGTTCTCGCAAATGAATCGAATCACGGACAGAAATAAATTCACCGATCGTCGCGAGCGTCTTTACGAAGCTCTGAACGAGGGGCGAAATAAAAACGGCAGCGATCCCGGAATATTATCGGCAGATTAAACTGCCGTTCATTTGCACGTCTGCTACTTGAAAAGTAATTACCTCGTTGTCATCGACAGACCACCATTGAGCCACGGGGAGACTCAACAGCTGCGAGGGTGAACCTCTTCATTATTTTCCAATACCTCTGCACTCGAGGCCGCTATCTCTGAGAATATAAGTGCCGGCTTTATGTACGGACGAACGGGAAAGAGTTTCGAGAAATTAGCCGGACAATTATGAATTACATTCCCGTGTCTCATGAAAGCGAATTCGTTCGAGCGTGACTCCAACGGCTGGATAGCCACTTGTCTCGGCCCTCGTCAAATTGACAAAATAGGTTTCGGGATGTAATAAAAGACGGAACTTTTTGATCGGCACGGAAATTGATGAAAACTCGAGGAAACGTTTCCAATCTTTTAGTAATTTCTAACTTTTTAATTTCGAATAATTTGTTGAAATTAAATTTTGAAGGAGCATAACGATTAATCGAATCGAAGAACTTGATAACAAAAAAAATTCGACATAATGATACTCGAGTATAATTTAAAAAATTTAATTTACAAATTGATGATCCCAGTTTAAACAATCATTTTAAGAGAGCTATTAATTATATCTCACGCGCGATAATTTATTGAAGTCCCACGTTTGCATTCGCATTAGTAATATTGATACCCATAATACCTGTGAATAGTCTTGATCAGAAATAATCGATAGACTAATCAGTGTTAGTAACGCAATTTGTAAACCAATATACTAAAATAAACGAGCTTCGGGCTGAGCTAATAGAGGCAGATCCGCTTGAATTTCTAAATGAAGTATAGGTAACCACATTACGCCGCCCTATTCGCATAACAAATCGAATTATTCCAGAAATGTTCGTTTGCTCGATCTGATAATTAAAAAAATTAAAAAAAAAAGAAAATATAAAGAAACTTTATATTCTCAGATAGTTCTTTACACCTCACCCTTAAACAAACCTAACAAATTTACGATAAAACCTTTTAAAATTATTCATCGTATTATAAGAGAAAAAAAAATGTGTTAACCCTAAAATTCAAGCGTCATGCTTACTATTCAATTTATATAACAAACGAAACAATCTTAACGAACAATAATTAACTCCAAGCGCTATAAAGAACCAATGTTGAAGAAACATACCGGCCCATGGAACCTAGACAAAGTTAGCGTGTCCGCGTACTAATTTAACTGTAACTCCGGATTATCATCTGACCCGCTAATTCGAAAATATGGAGGGAACAGTAGCGGGAACAGCGACTCCTTCGCCAGAGCTCGTCTCATTTTTCGCCTACGCTCGCGATAATCCCTCAACGAGAATTATATGCTGTGCGTCCGTGTAAATCGGAACGTTTCTACTGTTCCGAAACGGCTGGTAACTTACTCTCGCTCTCCTTCGTCTTCTCGCTGCGTTTTAACCCTCAGACGCTGAAAAGTGTCCCTTCTCTCTCACCCCTTCTCAACTAAGCTCATCGAGCTTTCTCTCGTTGCTTGGTAAACGCTTCAAACATGCACACTTTGAAGTCGCTCACTGGTTAAATAGCCCAACGGCTAAAGCTAGCCGCGCGCACACCACGGTGTTTTGATTCGAAACACCCTCGAACTGTATTTAGAAGAGATTGCGTGTTTGAGCACTTGAGATTACTGGCTTCCCGATTATTATTAGCACGTCTAAATAGGACACGATTGAATATGCTCGAGAGGTGTAGGAAGTGAAAGGGTAAACGTGACCGATCGCGCGACGACCACCACTTAATCGGAACAAAATCCTGCAATATCGTGCGGTGGAGAATTAACGCAGGAATCGATGCTCGTGAACGTCCACGTGTGCACAGGAAGTCGTAATGGATATTAAAATGGAAGTAGAAATTTTAGCCGAGAAAATTGTAGCTGTAAAAGGAGGAGCGGTGAAAATCTGGACGATTAAAAATCACTTTAGAGCAGGGGATCGTGAAATAACTAGTCTACCAGAGAGCAGAGTGAACTGGTTCTCGTGCAATCACCGAAGTTAAGCTAGAATGAGCACAGTTTAGCTTATATGCATTAGAATTACATGGGTGACTATTTGGGAACTCTGTACACCGTTCAGTCGTTGGATCGAAGCCTTTCCGAAACTCTACGTTCTTGGTTAAAACATCAACGGTAATCGATGTCGATTCGTGCGATGAATAAAGAAATATATATAGACGTATAAAGTGTTTGGTAATAATTTTAGGGTAATTGAAGAAATGGCGAAGATCGCCTGGAGCATAGACTGTATTAATCGTTACAAACTTTGTATTGAAAGCTCGTGCAAACGCGTTTTACCTTTGGCGTAGAAAAAAATTTAGAACGAAAATGAAACACGGTCGTGACCGTTACAAAAAGATTCATGCAAACGTAACCACTTTATGACTCTCTTACTCTCTTTGTTTAATTATGGATGTATAAATCTTAAGAAATACTCGATTAACCACCGCTTCCATTGCACGTTCTTTTGAAACTACTATTATGACATTAATATGCCGCAAACGTAACGAGCACGTCACGAGATAAGATCGGATAATGCATCCCATGCTCTGAACCTGATAGAACCGTTGCACTCGAATGCAAACGTGGACCTTTTATGCGTCCACTGATGCGATTAGATGAGAACGAATAGTTGTTTCGCGTAGGGGTCTTCTGATTCAGGGGAGGATCTATTTGTGGGGAAGTTTATCGTGTAAGCACAGCACGGAATGACGTGAATTTTATAGAGATTGCAATTTAGGTACCGCTTCGATATAAAGTCGGAGTTTACCCAGGGTACGAGAGATTTATACGGATATTAAAAGTGTAATTACACGGGTACCTTGTATCTCGAGATGTATGTATTTTGTGATAAATGAATATAAATGATTTTTAAATCGTTAAATAATATTAATTACTCAATTGTATTATCGCTGGATTTGTGATTAAGATACAATTATTGTAATTAATATTTACGGCAAACAATTAATTTTCTTTGTTATTAATACGATACATGTGATGATACCTCAAATTAATAAATTACTAAATAATATTTCGTAGAAATTTCCATTTCCAATATCCGGTATGTATGATTAATAAATTAATGGAGATTTTGTAAATACGATCATAAATGAAGAAACAGATTTGCAATAAATTATTTTAATGGAATTATTCCGTGAACGAGAGAACCACCATTACATTTAAAAATATTATCGAAGGTACTCGAAGCGCAAATTCCGCTCACCAAAACTGCCTACAGGTATTAATTCGTTCCTACCACATCACTTGACCTCGTTGTTCAGCATTTACGAAGGAAATCAATGACGCTGAAAACTGCATTTGGTTTCTTTGATCCAAACGAAAGTTGAAACTTGTTTGACAGCATTTCATTTATATTTCTTACGATTTGCCAGTCAATTAAATTTCCCTTTTATCTACTAATTATTTATCCATCTGTGCAATTATAATTAAGAAATTTTCTTACTCGATCCGTCCATCTTTCATTACTCGAATCTAATTGAAATGTTAATACAGCAGAAAGTTATAAACCGATACGAATAACTTTAAACGTATACCTTCGGTACTTCGATCCATAAAACATCCGAACGTAATATTTTAAACATCGTTAATAAGATGTTGAATTATTGGGAAATAATTTATTAGAACATTTTTCTTTCGTGAATCAAAATTCTCGTAAACAAGTATTTGCAGAAATAATGAAATCGTTTGCTAAATTACATCTTTCGAGCATAATGGTGTTTCATATATATGTATGCGCGTGTAATATCATATGAATACAACAAGAATCGCGTTTCGTTAAAAGCATTAAATATCGAATCGCAAACTTCTGAAAGCTATTTCTGCTTGATCAAATTAGTTGTCTCGTTACATGGAACGAAATTTTCTGCATTAAATTTACACAGCTCAAGTGACAAAATTAAACATTAAAAACCCATTATCGTTCGGTTTAATTCCCAGCATTTTATTGAAAAAATGCGAGACTATTGTTCTTGACTCTCGTGTAACATATTCGTGCCATTTTCTGAGTAATTAGGTACGATTTAGATATTCGCAAAAAATAATGTATAATACGGTACAATTACGAAAATTAATCTGATTTATACATTCTACAGAGGTTACTATCGAATGAAAATTTTTTCCTGCTGCGATACTTATAAAAAAAAATGTATCTTATCATCACAGCCACCGCCGATAATAATTTCAACGAATTCGACAGAAATTTTGAACGATTACAAAAAATGTTAACAGAACGCGTCCCTTATTGCTCGCCAGAGAACGTAGTCTCTAATACGTGATCGTCAGACTTTGCAGAGAGAATACGCGAGAAGCTTGTCCTTTTTTTTCCAGCACAGAAGGCACGAGAAGCAATTTGAAGTGAGATCGAAACCAAGCCTTGATTACCAGCTTGACTAACGAGAGTTCGTCCTTACTAGGAAACGGGAATGTCTGTTCGTTCGTTCGTTCGTACCTACCTACCTATCTCCAGAGAATCGATTTAGCAAACGGCGATTCCGCCGTGCCCTGCCGATTCTCCGACAATGAAAGATCGATTTCACATTTGTAATCGGGTGAGCGCGACATCGGCCACCGTCGTCTCCGTGTCTCACGAATGTGCAAAAAGGAAAAATAAAAGAGAAAACCAGAAGAAAAGGATCTGAAACAGCAACACGACCGAAACGGAGAATCGACAGAAGCCATTGTTAAGTTCAACGTAATCGGCAAAGCAGGAATTCATGTCCAGAAATCGACGACGGGAGCAAGGACCACCGACGAATGTATCGATACCTATCGATCCGCTGCTGCCTAGTCGCGAAGAGAGAAAAGGGAACACTCGAAGATCTTCAAACGAATCCGCCCGGACTTCGTAACTGAGTTACGGAGTCTGTGGCTCGATTAAACGAAATATCATGCAACGTTTGCGCGGGAGTACGTTCGAGCAACGGAACCGGAAACATGATTTCTCGAATCGAAACCTTAACGTTGGTCAACACTACTACGAGAATTTTATACACCGCGGAAGGTTTCGTTGCGCTTGTAATTGAATTCGTTCGCGAGCAACAATATTTATACGATTCGTTTCTCGGTAACGATTTGAATATCGAAAATATTTTCATAGCCCGAAAACCGGACGTTTTTCTCCGCCGAAACGATGCGCTCGCGTTAGATGCTACGAAAACTGAAAGAGATATTCCGACAGGACGAAAAAATTTGTTAAGTTTTTGTCGCTCTTCGCGAGTAAACTCGTATCCGCGATCGTTTGTTATACTGTGCGGTGATATTACATGTATAATGCAAGATACAGGTGGGGGTATATATCGATTACGTCGAACGTTCCCTTCCTAGTATTAAAGTAAAAGGATTACGCACACCGATGGCACCGATATTTGGTTACCCAGGTATTTTGTCCTCTGCGCAACCCAAATCCATGGATGAATCCATGGGAATGATTGTAAAAGGTACAAACAGACCGAATTTGGGATTCTCCGATTACTTGTTGGGTTGGTTAAAAACGGAATACGTAGTTCGAACACGTTGGAATACTAGTTCTATTTAGACAGAATGGAACAGAGAGAATAGTTTACCAGCAGCATAACCGTAACTCTACCGATATGTTATAATGCTGCGCGAATAATTTATTACCGTCATACCCAGACACTCTAATCCCAAATATTTCGTTTGCATACCGTAACCAGTTCAATACGAACCAAATTATTAGAAAAGTATACCAGAAACAAAATACTAATATCAATTTTTATTTATTTATTTATCCTTTCTTATATTGTATATTTCATTTTATTAATAACGAGAACTAGCAAAAATAGAATTATTAATAAAAAGTATCTATATATTTTTTTACAAGCACTAGCTATGAAGCCCAGCTAACTGTATAACCGACAATTAGCTGTAAGACCGAACATTAATTAGAAAAACGTATCGAGCGAAGCTGTGATTAAACTACAAAGGTAAAAGAGAGAGAAAGAGAGAGAGAGAGCCAGTTTAAAAGATATAGCGAATAATAAAAAGTCTGTAGACGTTAAAAGAATCGACGGAATAAATGAATGACGGTGAAGCGTACAAAGCGTGTGCCGCGCGACTTCGCGTGTCCTGTAAAAGTGTACACGGTCGCGCAAGGACGCAAGGGCTAAAAGGTAGTCACCATCGGGGTATATTCTTCTTCCCTTTCCACTTTTCGTATTCCATTCTCAGTCCGGAGTATGAAAAGCTTCGACGCATACCAGCCGGGATAGGGCCATTTAATACATAGGTACATATGTCAAGCAATAAGCAGAGTAGATACACTGAAATCTCATATTCGCCCCGGAGCATCTCCGCCCTTTCCACCACTAGAAAGGATATCATTTCAATAGATACTGCTTCCTACTATTCACTGACAACTTCGTTCACGAATGTCGCTCCGTTAGTGTAAAATCAAACGAGAATTTGGGCCGCGTTTTATTAGGGACCCGGTTGATGAACCATTCGTTCGATGTGCATCGCTTTTGTCACGGTGTAGGCGACGATAATATTGTTAATATTCGTGGCACCGAATGGTGAGGATATTACGAAACAGAAGTTTTGGAAAATGGAAAATTGTTAATGATACGAGTAAATTGGAAACTTGTAAGAACAATAGAAGATTGATGGGGAAACTTTTATCTTTGTACTCAATTAAGGTACAGTTTTGTGAATTTTATAGAAAACTATTTTTTACCAAGGAACCAATGACAAATGTTATAGAGTTTTATTTAAATATATAGTTTATAAACGTTTAATTATTAGGAGTAAAGTTTAGGTGAGCAACTATGACGCGCAATAATATACAATCAGTCTCGCACCAATTCTTTAACTACGCAACACACTCGTTCGACGCTCTGTTCAACACTCTGTTCAACTCTCTGCACGCTCTCTTCAACTCTCTTCAACACTAATCTACGCTCTGTGCAACNACGGAATAAATGAATGACGGTGAAGCGTACAAAGCGTGTGCCGCGCGACTTCGCGTGTCCTGTAAAAGTGTACACGGTCGCGCAAGGACGCAAGGGCTAAAAGGTAGTCACCATCGGGGTATATTCTTCTTCCCTTTCCACTTTTCGTATTCCATTCTCAGTCCGGAGTATGAAAAGCTTCGACGCATACCAGCCGGGATAGGGCCATTTAATACATAGGTACATATGTCAAGCAATAAGCAGAGTAGATACACTGAAATCTCATATTCGCCCCGGAGCATCTCCGCCCTTTCCACCACTAGAAAGGATATCATTTCAATAGATACTGCTTCCTACTATTCACTGACAACTTCGTTCACGAATGTCGCTCCGTTAGTGTAAAATCAAACGAGAATTTGGGCCGCGTTTTATTAGGGACCCGGTTGATGAACCATTCGTTCGATGTGCATCGCTTTTGTCACGGTGTAGGCGACGATAATATTGTTAATATTCGTGGCACCGAATGGTGAGGATATTACGAAACAGAAGTTTTGGAAAATGGAAAATTGTTAATGATACGAGTAAATTGGAAACTTGTAAGAACAATAGAAGATTGATGGGGAAACTTTTATCTTTATACTCAATTAAGGTACAGTTTTGTGAATTTTATAGAAAACTATTTTTTACCAAGGAACCAATGACAAATGTTATAGAGTTTTATTTAAATATATAGTTTATAAACGTTTAATTATTAGGAGTAAAGTTTAGGTGAGCAACTATGACGCGCAATAATATACAATCAGTCTCGCACCAATTCTTTAACTACGCAACACACTCGTTCGACGCTCTGTTCAACACTCTGTTCAACTCTCTGCACGCTCTCTTCAACTCTCTTCAACACTAATCTACGCTCTGTGCAACTCTCTCTACACGCTCTCCTCAACTCTGCCCACGCATCGACCCATCGTTCGTCCGTTGGGTCCGGTCCCCGTCCGTTACGCCCTCTACCACCCTTCATAAACCAAAAGTCCTTAAAACTACGACACTACAGAATGTATACAGAAAAAGAAAATAGACTTGGATTTTGTAACTCTAATTAGCGCTCCAATTTTCGAATGATAATTTTGAGGTGCACTTTAGAGGATTGCTATCGTATAACTGAAATAAAGGCACGAGTCGCAAAGTCGTTAATATTTGACTCATTTTACAGTTCAGAAAATCACACGTTTATGCACGAACTATATCGAAAAAGATGGAGAACCGCATTCTAAAGGGAAACGGAGTTATTCAGATTGCGAAATAAATATGATCAAAGAAACATTTTGTGCACCACTTTCTTTTTCTACTTTCACTTACAATGGAATTCCTGACTGTCCCAGTTTTCAAGATAGCTCTATATGCTTAGAACCTAATCCACTATTTTCGTAAACAGCAGAGATTCGAGGAACAAAGGAATTGGAAAGAATACAAAAAAGGGAGAAACAGTGGACGACGAGAAACTGAACCAACCAAGACTAATTCTAGGGGGAAAAAAGCGAGATGCAAACGTGTCGCCGTAAGCGCAATGCGACATTCTTGGGTAAACACGACGGTTATAGGTAAAAAGATGTCAGTTTTCCCGGATGCTTTTAAATACGAGTTAGTCTCGAGCAAACGGTTACAAAGTTAGAAAATAAAAATCGTTTCGCCTTTGTTGTTCGCGAACACATCGCTCGAAACAACGAAAGGATCACGTGTTTCGGTGAATCGTGAGATTTAGCTTAAATAAATCGAGTATTAAAAAAAAAGTTAGTCTTAATAAACTACAATTCTTTATTAAAGTTCGAACTTTTTAAGTCACGTATTTGTAAAATGATGCATCGACGTATTTCTACTTCAGCAATTTATTTATTTATTTTTTTTTTATTGCCATGGGATTTGTAAAAAATGTATTACACATGATTTATTTATAAAATTCCAGAAAAATAAATCCCACATGTTGCTCCGATTAAAATTTTCAAATTACTCCACCGAAGTAACGAATTATGCTTCGTACGTTTTAACATTTGTACATTTATTACACCGAAAACAATTGTAATTACATTTATGCATGTAGCGAATTAAAATATTTAAATATCCAACGCTTTGCTGAGAATTTCCTAAATGAATGACCCTTAAGTGTTTCCAACAATCTGTACCTCGCACGCTAAAAATACCCGTTTAACCTCTCACGAGGGAATCATTCAAGCTAAATCTCTCCAACTCGTTTCAAAAAGAAACAAAGGTGGGCGACCTTAAGAGGGTTTTTCGCTTAATTAGAAATTTCCATACCTTAAGGATCGTGTTCAACAACGTGTCCCGGCTTCCAGCGGCATCGTTCAATTATGCAACGTTTGTGAACCACTGACGGCAGTATGATTAATTAATTATGTAACCTAATCAAGGCAACGCGTTTACGCGTCAAAGCCAGCCAGACTGATGTGTACACTATCAACGTCAAATCTATGGTGCACACTGTCTAGCGAGAATTTCGATATCGCACTGTTGTAACGTCGCGAGTCACGTTGCATCAAGAAACCTACTCCACACGTTCAAAACTCCCGCCACGCTCTCAAGCGGTTGTTTCTTACCGGTTGTCACGTAAACATCACACCGTCACCAAGCGAACGCGTTCGCGATAAATCAACGAAAGGTCGTTCCAACGCGTCCCGAACGCATCGTACGCGAGCCGTCGAAAAGCAAAACAAGATCCTTCCGGTCGGCAGCGACACTCGATCGGTCGTCAATGTCACGAATCACCAGCGATCCTCGTTGAGAATGTCAATTTCCTGTCTGTTGCGTGTTTCCCGTGCACCAGCTTCATGCTCCATCCGATGCACAACAAATTGTGGAATCCTGGTTGGCACGGAGCATCGGTAAATCTTTAATAGGATATACCGTTGCCTCGTGTTGCAACACTTGGAACGAGTACCGCGAACCACACTCAACTCAACTTCGATTCGGGTTCGTTGAAGAGCACACACACGGCGCTCGACAAATCCGGAGGTTACGGTGTCGCGACTGTTCTCGTGCCGGCGATACTTCGGGACACGATGTACACATGTGACCGTACCGAAACTGGGCCACTCACCGGACTCGCTGGAAAAACGGCACGCGCGAACTCGCACACTATCATCCGTCTGTTCGACGAGTTTCCCAAAAACCTGATACTCGAGCACGGAAGTAAAAATTTTCCGATCGACGTACGACCGCCGTCGAGTGGCGAAAAAGCAAAAGACACGGAGAGAAAAGGCGCGTAAACCCTCCGCTCGCGAAACGGCCCGATGACTGAATCGAGCGGTGGACGAGGGACGAGCGACGAGGAAAACAGGCGAGTTTGTCGAAATGGTGGGAGCAACTGGAAAGGGTGACTGAAGATACACCCATGCTGTGGGCATGCGTACCGCGCTCCTCGTTCCTTCTCTCCTCGTCTGTCTGTCCTTATACTTTCGTGCTCGCTTCCATGAACGCGGTTTCGCTCGCTTCCTCGCATCGCCTCGCTCGCACTGTTCTCGCCGTTTCACCCTGGCTCGTCTTTTCTCTCCCTTTATCTTCCTTCGTAGGCACACGGGGTTCCTTAGGCTCGCTACGTGCCTTTATTACTGGCCATTATTTCTCCGGAATGCTGTTAACCGTAACACTACGAAATGATAAATTAATTTGTTCTCGTAGCGACCAAGGCGGGAAAGTGTATCACGCCAATGAGGGCTCCGCGCACGTTTCCATAGACGGGCAAAGTTATAGGGTGTGCGGAAGGATGCGTTCGCGAGGAGACTCGATATTGCTGGCTAAGACTGAAATATTTGGTTTTTTTTTTTTTTTTTTTTTTTTTTCTACAGAAGTTGTAGTTTTATAAATGGATTAACTTGTGTGGAATGAAATTTTGCTTCATTCGCGCAGGCGACGGATACGAAGCGGAGGTTGAATACTTGACGTCCAATTGACACGTGTGATTTTTAAGAACTGACACTTATTCATAATTAATCTAATGTAATGAACTACCCAACTATTGAAATAAAATAGTAACGGGTTAGTTTCTTAGATAAAAATAAATATTCCTTTAACGATTAGAAAAAAAATAGTTATTCTGATTCTGTTGATCGTTACGCGTTATACCAGGCCGAATAACTTCCGTTGCAAGTGACCAATAAAGCAGAGCGTTTTCATATCTATTTTTACAACGCTTTTATAGTTAAGTTTCTCGAATAAAATGTTAAAACTGATAAACCTGATTTAAATAGGTCCGTAACACGTTCGATATACCCTCGTTCTTTAAAGATTGATACGCTAATAAATATTATTTCAACGTTCCCCCGAACGAATCTATTAACGACGGAACGTGACAATAAATAACTGGGCGCTTATAACCTTTATTACGCACGATTAAATCGCGCTTTCTATCAATAAATTGGTTCGATTAAATCAATTCATTTGCTTCATTCGTTGAGATATCGATCAACTCGTGACTCGGTAAATTGCACCGTACACCCGTGATCCTCGTACGCGCAGTTTGTAGCAACAACCGGCTCGTTACCAACATGTCGAGCCGAAACTGACAATAGGGCCTCATCCGACAACACCTCTCTATAGTTTCTCGTGGCTCTTGTCCGCCGTATATATGAGCGTGATAATCGTAATACAACGGATGAAAGACCGGACGCATAATAGTGACAGGGCTGAGAGCGTTAGTCGTGGTTGACGGAACGTAGTACGTGCTGTTCCGTCCTCTGTAATCGATGGCTTGTGACACAATCGCGTTATCACTTTTCGTCCTCCGGCACGCGGAATCGGACTGCACCACAAATGTAGGAAACTGGCGTGGCAACGCGTACACGAGATTTTATTGCGTACCCGGATATAACTTTCGAACATAAATTCGTGTCGTGCTTAAACGATGACGAGTGTTCCTCGATCGTGACCACGGGTCTCGTTCGACTATCGACAAGCTACGATTTATTGGATAAATCATTGATAAATTGTCAGATGTGGCGATAACCACATTTTGTAATGCTATCGATTGTTTTATTGGATTAGGTTTGGATTACGTTCGGATGTTCCGGATGAGAAGGTATTTTCATTACCGGTTTAGCGACGCAGCGGTATCTTTGAGGCAAGTGGTCAGAAAATCATTTACGTTGATGAGATGTTGGTATGGTACACGTTTGAATACGGACGTGTCCTATGCAAATAATTTACGATTTAAACGTTAATCTGTCGCGTAACGTCACTGGGATTTCGAATAGCTTGCGCTGGTAAAAATATTTTAAGCTTTTAAAAGCTCCGGGAACGTAAATACAGGATGCACTCTGGTTTTATTATATTTCACAGTAATCTAATTTCCAATTCATGTAAATAACAAATTTCGAATTTCTCTGTGTAATATTTTTGTTCGTTTGTATTTTTTCGTTTATTTTCTCGACGTATTGGGCGTTATTAACATAGCTCGACCTTGCGTACAGAAACCAGACGAGACACCACCGTAAATCGTAAAACGGACGAATAAAATCTTTCTTCGTCTATAGAAACGAGTTTAGTTCCATTCTGTTCCAATCTCTGCTTCCCTATCGCTTCCCCATAGATTCGTTGGAATACCGCTAACGGTGATGAAGTCTGCTATCAGAAATAAAACCATTTCAGTCGATCTTCGTCCCGTTACGCGACAAATGTGTGCCGTTTCGATGACCGAGACGAGTGTAGCGCACAAAACGAAGAAATTTCACTTTCAATTAAATCCTTGTTCAATTACACCTGTTCTATCGGATTCCTCTATCTCTGATTGCCTGCTCGTACGAACACCGCAAGCGCTTTCCATCGTTCTTCAACGAAATAATGTGGTTAACCTCTTCCTTCGTGCGACCTATCTACGTATAATACTTTGCTACGTGTTCCATGCAAACGGAGTAACTTCCCCGTAACGTATATTGCTCATAATTCTGCGGAATTTTCGTTGAAAATACTCGCGATACTCTAATTATACTTTACGCGCTCAATTAAATGGTGTAAAGCTGAAACGATTAAATTATACGCGCCACGCGAAAGTGGCCACATATCTCATTTAAGTGTATCAATTTAATGATAACATTTCTTCGTTCAAGCTGCTCTCGGTTCTATGCAAATTTGCAGTGTAAAAACCGAAACGGAATTATAACGAAGTAGGGGCATGCGTCTGAAGTACCCTTTACACTCGTCTACATTCATACAGTTATATCCCTCTCCTAACCGCAAACCTATCTGGATTCTGCACGATTTAATGCCGCTTGTCAGGAGTTTACGACTTCTGTCGGCCGCAACGGAAGGATGCCCTTTTTCGTGCTCCCTCGATCTTACCCCGGACGCTGATTAGGTAAATAGCCCGAAGGTTCGACCCTTACGCCACCGTATCCGTCACTGTACACGCTGGGTCAGAAGAGGAATGTGATTGCATATGTATTGGAGGTGAACCTAGTAAACTGATAGCCTTCTTCCTTAGGGACGTATCAGTGCGGAAAAAAACATGCGATAGCCACAATGAATACGAGATTTGAAACAGCGATTTCCAACTTTTCTCACAATAGTGTCCTTTCCCTTTCCTCGTGAAATATGGACTAAAACGTATAACGTAAACGCATTACGTAAAACGATTTGGGTCATTCCTTCCGCTTTATCAAATTACTCTTATATCACGAGATAAAATATTTCACAAAATACGTCGTGCCCCAATTACACCCAGAACTTGAGTTTTACAGTTTCCTTGTCAACGGGACGATAAAATCAGAATCGATTCACGTGTAATTGTCATGCTACCTCCATCTACCCGATAATTATTTTAATCTACGGAAGAGCACCAGGTCAGGCAAACGCAATTACCCATAACGAAGACTGAGAATGTACCAGGTTAGGTTCGCAGCTCATGAACCTCCATTTTTCTAACAAAAAGACCCCGGACGGGGAGAAAAACCCTACTCTCATCTACAACCGTTCCCTGACAGTCTGACATCTTTGTTTTCGTCGTTTCTTCCTTGGTCAAGCATTGGCTCCTTCCGCGTCCCCTTCTTCCTAATAACCAGTTCTCGGTGTCGGTATTTATATCGCGGAGGAACCGCAGAACCCCGAGAAAGTTGTTCAGCGGGATAGAAACCAACCCGACCGAATCCATGAGCCATTTCTTTCAGCAATGTTCGCCGTAACTTTGGCTCCTGCAGGCTGTAGCCACGCATTGTGGAAAACTGGCACACGGACACGATATCGCTGCGGTTAAAAGCCTTAATCGCGGTCTCTGCTTCTTTTCTATATCAAAGAATAAAATTGTCCAACGGTCCGTGGCACTGCAACTTCGCCAACACGAGCCAAGCTACGTGTTCTTTGGATGACTTCTTGTCCAGTCGTACTTCTTAACCCGTGACAGGTGTTGAGTCGGTGCTACCCGTTTGGTTGGCCTAACGTTATAGATCATCCGAGGGGACCAACTTTGGGGTGAATGGCCGTTAAAAAGTTTCACGCGACACGAACAGCTTTTCAGAACTATCGGCTCGTGTTCTCTACCCTTGATAAATGTTGAATCGCGGTTCGCGCATGCTTTGTATCATGCGTAACGGACGGTTCGTTGTTTTAGACACATAGAAAACGATTCCGTAGAATGGGAAAAAATCTAGCATAAAATCGCTTCACGTTTGCGCGCAAACGAACCTCGAACCTCGAATTTCGTTTACACGCTGCTCTGAAACGAATGATGCGAGTTTCCGAGAGATTTTTTGTATTGGATTCCAGATTGGCACCTGATCGAAATTATTTTATCGCGCACCGTATAATTTCCATTTTCCTGTTCCTTTTTGTTAAAAATAAAACAATTATAGAAAACTGCACATCCAAAAATGCCAGGTTGTCGCCTTTTTCGAGCGCAATAAAACAATTGGGAAAAACTCGATAATAGAAAAACTCAGTAATAATTAAGTAGGATGGCTTTAACCACCGCGTTCAGATCGTGTCTAAGCGCAAGCTCTCCTGGAAAGGTTAACGGTTATATTCTTAAACTATAAGTATTAACGGCTGCTAGTTTTCGAGCAGTCCGATACAGTAAATCATTGTTCGCATTCAAATATATGTATCTTTCACATTTTTCACTAAGGGCTGTTTTTTTCTTAAAACCCGCTTCCGTCATATCCTCAACACTTTTCACCGTTTTCTATTCTCTCTTATTTCTGTCCGCCTTTTTCTTTCTTTAGCGAGGCAATAGAATTGTATCGATACACCGTGGAAATACGCAGTATCCATTTCTGTATCTCGAAAAGTCATTTTCTCTGCCGTCAGCCCATGCACAATTTTCTTTCCATTATTTTCACCGGCATTCCAACAGTTAATATTGGAATCCCTCCAAGTATTTCACAATTCAAATGGCATCTTCAGCCTCGTGCCTTCCACTTTTCGCCACCGATATAAACGATGTTTTGCATATCTCTAATTGCGCTTTCATTATACCGAAACGTTGGAATGTCTTAATGAATTGGTCCACTATAACATGTAACCGAGCCACGGTCCTGCAGCAACGATAAGCTGCTGAAACAATTGAAAAACAAACGTTTCGACATAAGAACGTTTGATATTCAAGTTTCACTTTCAATTCTACTTTCGCTTCGCCGCATCGACTTCTTATTTAAAAGAAACCAATTAATTGAATTTCGTATGAAAACCAGAACGTTGCGCGAGTTAAAGAAAATCAACAGCAAAAATACATTTATTCCGTGTCGTTCAGAATACCGGTTTAACCTTTTCCGTTTAAAATAGGTTTGCATAAATGCACAGGAAGGCAAGGAGCCGGAAAGAGTGGCCAAATAAATACCAGCAAGGAAACGCGATGTCGAGAGACGCGTGTATAGTGTGCCGTGGAATTATCTGCGCGGAAGCAACGAAAATCATTCAAGTACGCGAAGGTAGGAATTTCGCTGCCAGTTTTCTCTTCTACATCGGCAACTCGATATTGCCTGGGGTATACTTCACGAAACAAGTTTGACGTAAGTAATACTTCACTTGTACGTACGTATGTACGTCTGCGCGTCCTTTTAACGACCTGAAAGTAGCCAAGATACGACGATATGATATGCTTAGCGACGTATTGTGCCCTGACATTCATTCCAGGGGTGCATGTAAACGACCACACGCCAACGTACACATTATTGTACACGGGATGGCATGCACCAGTGGTGGTTCCAGACGTTTTCTCATACATACGCTTGTGCACATGATCGTGCAGCGCTGTAGCGCGCTCGGACTAACAGACCCTGGGCTATCGTACGACCACTCGAGACGGCTGTTAGCATGTTGACTTAAGTGCCTACAAGGATTAACAAGCCAGCCACTTTTTGTCCGGCTACTTATTTTTTTGCACAGCATTCAGGGATGAATCTTAATTATGGTCGACCGTCTGCGGATACACGCACACGAGTGCCTGAATACTTTAACGGAAAATTATTTGAAACACTTTCCTCCTTGTCTGATCACCCGTGTCTCGTAAACCGTGACATCGTATAACACAACCGGAAGAATGTACGAGACATTAAAGAGTTCTACCGAAAAATCACCATACGTGAATGAAGTTGATAGGCAAGCAACTTTTTGTTAAATGTCCTCCACTACCATCGCCAACAGCGATACCAAAAGTTTCGCGGTTACAAACGAATACCGATAAGTTCAGCAAGCGAACTCATAAATTGGGGAGCAGATTAAGGGTAACAAAACTTCGTTTCTATTTCCTTCTTCCATTGTTAACCGTTGTATGTGTCGCGAAACTTTGCCAGTTAGAGAGAGTTCTTTGATAGTTAGGAGACAAGCGCTACTTAGCGCAGCGTTTTTAGAATACAAGCAGGGGGTGAATAAGAAGATGGGAGATGTTGGTGTTCAGGTGCACGATACTTGGTGACACGCGAAAAATGTAGAACCTAGAGTGGATGGGCTGTCAAGTTACCGATGTTCCCTCTGGGACTCGTCAAACCTACGGAAAGATGGCAAACCTACTTTTCCAGAGCCTCGGATGTCTCCGCGTTCCCCGAGGGCCAGTGATAAAAACCAAGACCAGTCAGCATTCGACAATGAAGGCGCCTTACCTTCCAGCCTTTTTCGACAAAAGGTCCGTGCGGTAGGGGTAGTAGGCGACGAGCCGGCGACAACTCGTAAACTCCCGTCAATTGTCGTCGATTCGTGAAACAAGGGGAAATGACAAAATCGAAAGTTGGGACTCGACGATCTGCCAGGGATCGCCGATGCAGTCAGAAGGGTGGGACATAAAGCGGTTGAATGGAAAAAATTCTTCTTGGATTCTGGTTTTCGGGGGATGGTTCACCCTTTCACGAACGATCCGGATACTTTTCAAAGATTCCGCTATAAAGGACTCTACTTTTCTATTCAAATTTTATAAAGGGGGATTTGCAACTTTTTTTCGTCAGTTTCATTCTGCTGAAAAGCTATTCATTTGTGAATCAGAAAATACACCGCGTATTTAAATTTTACGTCCTTGCATGAAATCAAGGCAACGCCGGAACGAGCACAGGGACAAAAAGGTATTAGACATATCTTGCGATAAAATTAAATCGTAGACGCGTGAAACGTTCGCGTTTTTCTGCTGACGATGGTTCTATCGCGCCTGGCCCCCTCCTACGACTCCGACTCCTATCACAATTCGTTTAATCAATGAACAATGGAGTTTCGAAAACGAATTGTCATGCAGTTGAAAGCGTTGTTTGACGCTATCGAAACATTTCAGAACGGTAGCAGCAACAATTCTGTACTCAGCGGCAGAGCAAACATGACGGATTAGAGAGGCATTGTTGTAAGGAATTTGGGGATGAGACGGCCTCGATCACTCTGGTCGAAAGACAGAAAGAGAGAGGGAGGCGGAAAACAAGGGAGAGGAAGAGTTAGTTCACGAGAAGTGGATGGAAAGGTAGTTTGGGATTTTGATTGAGGTCGGAAGTGCGTCGAAGGGATGAACCAATATCCATTGTTAGGATTGTGAAACTTCGGTACCATAGCTTTGCCGATCACGGGTTACTTTGCGCGCCACCAGCGCTGCGCACACACTGGTAGTCACGATTGTCGGTCCATTCACGCATTTATTTGTCGTCGAATTGTAACTGGTAGAAAATTACGTGGATAGAGGGAGAAGGATACGCGCGCCTGTCCATCGATCACGGGACGATGAAGCTTTTCGAATAAAATAATATGCCATATATTTGTGTCAGTACGCAAACATGAGATCGATATAAAGCGTAATGGAAATTCTCTGCTTCGAAAAATGAGTTTCGGTTAATCAATGTATTTGCTGCGAACAATATTTAATTAATGCTGTATTTTTCGTTACCGCAGGTATCAATTTTTTTTGCTGTCTCCATTCAACCGCGAAAAATTTGCTTGAATAAAGATAGGTAAAATTGTATACCACATCATAATGTTGTCATATTAATTATTACGTATTTCTTCGATGTACTTCCCTTCGGTTGCCTTTTTATTACGTTAGTATTTTACGTTAGTATTTTATTAAAAATTAGGAATGATTTCGTAGATATATATATAGATGTTGTAAAGAAGAACAGTTTATTTTTAAACTTCTTACATTCTAAAATTAAGTGAATATAAAAAAAGGTAATTCGATAAATCTCCAAACTTGTCTCTTCCTTTTAAGCTTTTAATCTTCGTCGAAATTATCTAAAATATTTCGCAATCCTTATAACAACAATTAAAATGTTATTCGATCCAACGGTCGATCACTGTGCTAAAAACACAAAACCCCCGGGCGATGATACCACGGTATCTTGCAGTAATGCGTTCCGAAACACACGCTACGCTAATATTCTTGTGCGCCATACATTTCACCGTACACCGATAATCCTCAAGATAAATAGGTAATTAATCGAGGTTACCTTCTATCACGCGACGTAGCGTTGCGCACGCTTAATGCCTCGGGTCAAAGCACGCCGATCGACTCGAGCTGCTAACGTATTCACCCTATAAATAGGGACGCGAGAAGTGTTTCTCGAAACAATATTAACAATGTCGAGGAATCTGTCGCGTCCCATCCAGCGACTTGTTCTCGCTTTGTTAGCCGGGGCATTCAATCTGCTGCCTCGTGTTTTCTTTGTACCTCGGCTCCGTAGGTATCGTAATACCGTCGTCGAAACGAAAAACAAGAGCGTCGTCGTGCTGCGACACGATGGCGCAGCTTCTTTCTGTACCATACAACGGGATGCACAAATACATTACACACAGTCTCGGAATTAAAAAAAAAAAATTCTTCCGAGATACTGAAACAGAGCTGGCCCCTTAGATATCTCATCGATGCGACTGCGTGCGAGTTGCTCGATCGAATTCGAAGTTTGGAACGAAACGAATGAAATGGGGTGTTAAATCGGTCTTAAATTAAAGCCGTCTTGGCAGAAATTCCGAAATAAATCGTGCTCGATTTAATTAAGTTCGACCGTGTAAGGCGAGTGCCTTGGCCAGACAAAAAACCGAGGAACGGAAAGGAAGTGACCGAGAGACACGGCAAGGGAGTCGTCAAGGATAAAAGTCTGCGAAGGACCGTGAACTTTTGGATCGATTCGAGAGACTTCGCTTCCGTACACTTTCGTAGAGACGAGTCCGGAAACCTCGTCGCCGATAGCGCTACCTTTTTTTACTCTTTCTTGCGGTTGTATAAAATTCGTCTAGGGAACGTTGATCAGGTGAAATAGGTGTAACGAGACAGATTGGCTTCCACTAGATTTCAGTGGCTCGAGTGGCTTGGAAATCAAGCTGGCTGATTTATTTGAAAATCCTATTATCCGTTTGATCGAGTAGGCGATTAATATCGTTGAACTTTCAGTTTACTGGGGAGTAAAAAGTGACAGGAAAAAAAAGATCATTTCGATGAAGAATGGAACGAGGAAAAGATGAAACAATTCAAACTAAGTGATTTTGTTGTACAAAAAAAAGCAAGGAAATTTTTAGATAATTTTTACGCGTTAAACGTAAGCGAGTAAGTAAGGCGTTCAAAAATTTTGAAACAGCCACTAGGTCGATAACGCTCACTGCGAGAAAATGAGCAGACAGATTTCAAGACACGATAAATAACTATCAAGTGCTTAGCATCAAACTGGTAATTTATTTCAAACTGTAGTATAATGTTCGTGCGTGGAATTTAAAGTAAGTCTATAACGTGCCGCCACTTACTCATTATCAGTAATTTCAAAATTTATGCGAACTAATAACGTACGTGCTCGTAGCACTTAATTTTAAACCAATTTATACATATTTTTTTTTTTCAGCTAAGCACCGCTTTTAAATTAATTCCAATTAAAAATATTTGTTTTCTAAATACTTTTTAATTATACGCCAGCGCTGCTATTTAATTAACTACCGTTGAAAATTTCAAAACTGTTGATGGAAATACAAATTACTGCACTCTTGTAAATAAATACAAATAAACTGTTTAAAAATATGATACAATATTTCCAACATTTAATCGCGTAACGAATTCAATATTCTGAAAATTGTAACTGCTCGATAAATGATCCCGAATCGTTATCAAATCAGAAAATCGAATTGAATACCGTGCTCAGAAATTGATTCGGTCTTCAATTTCGAAGGGGATTGAAAATTGCGGTGATCGCAGGAGTGATAGACACAAAAACGAACGGTATAGAAAATGTGAAAAATCGATCCGGTTTTTGGCGTTCCGGGGGGCGTCAAAAGTTACAATGCTCGGAGAATAATGAGTACAAGAACGAGCTGTTGTGGCCCGATATAGCCGAGATTCATGCCCGCCTTCATCATTCCGCTCAATGACGCGTCAAACGCAATCAGAGTGGAGATTACCCCGACGAGGCCTAGGGCTTCGCACTTCCCATAACCATATCCTACCGATAATCCAACCAATTATTGTAGTTCGTGCGAGAGCACGAAGGAAGGCTGGATAGACGACGTCTGAGGCATTATTTCCGCTTTGTCGAGTACGGTGGTGTCTTCCTTTCGTGGCACTTAACACGAGATCGGTGTGTTGGTAGTGCTCTGCGGTGACGACGTGTTCATAGTAAGACACACGAATAAATCATCGATCCAAAGTATATATGTATATATACTGTATTAATCAATTTATACACTTCGTTACAAGTATCGAATCTACGTTACCGTAATCCGTGCTTCTGGCGAGGAACTCTCAGCTCGTGCTTGCGTTCCTATCATTCTCGGCAATTAAATCTAACGATGTCTATTAGAAGATACATCTCGGTACACTTTTTTCGTGCTTTCTCTTGATTCGGACTAACCAAATGAATTACGAGTAGAGAGATAACGAAAAAGAGATAGAAAGAGAGGAGACAAAAAAAAAGTGAAGACCGATGAGCAAGAGCAGGGATTAAACCACACTTATTTTAATTGCCTTCTTTTAATCAAACTCAACCATTCGTCTGGTTTTCTTTTCTTTTTGTTTTTTTCAAGTTGCCTTAAAAACTTGTCCGATAACAGAAATATGAAAAGTGCAGTCGCGAAAGGATACGCAAAAGGCCACGTTTCACAAAAATAACCAAAATGCCTCGTACACCCGGACGAACGCGTCATTCTTTTTATTTTCGTTTCTTCATTTTTCTGACGTTCTCTCATTATACGGTTATTTTACTATACCGTGCGTCAATTATTCTAGTTGTTCATGCGGAAAATTAAGTTGAATAAAACTAGGTTCCTCGAATTTCTTATTCACAAAATTTCGAACAAAAAATATAGCAAGCGTCCTCTAATGATCACGTGATATTCTATCTAAAAATCCACCGCCTATTTTACATTTTCCACCGAGTTTTCGCGACTCTAATCAATAAAGGAAATTAGATTTGTCCACGTGGTCGCGTGACCATTTTGTCCGGCTGTTTTCTGTCCCGTAAAAGCGACCGAACCGTGTTAGTCAAGCTGATTTCGCTTCCTGGAGACTAATTCAGCAAGCCGCCGGTTGATTATACCCTTCTTCCTCGCATTACCAGTTGCATGCTGCACACTGCCAATTTCCTATTCGATGACGTTCCCTACCTTGATTACATTTTTATTCTATCTTTCTGATTTCACAGAAAATTCTCCGATCTCTCTGATAAAAACCATCACGCGACTCTCGCTTAATCGTCACTCGCTTAATCATTCTTTTATTCGAACGAATGTCTGCGACCACGCGAACAAAGCTTCGTGAAAATGATACTTTTAAGTTTATTACTTTAACACGTTCCGTGCTCTATGGGCCACCGGCGGTTTATGTTAATCAGTAGAGGTGAAACTTTCGCTGAGCAAATAAAGATATTCTCTATTTTTAAACACAATAGAAGATCAAAGTATAAAGAATTCAGAGCAAGTACCCTTTTTTTCTCTAATTAAGTACTCTAATGCAATTTCGTCTCTGGAGTTCAAACGTCTATTAGAACACTTCTTTACTTTTTTTTTTTTTTTTTTTTTTTTT
>SMSQ01021654.1:207156-320317 GCA_019453375.1 Ctenoplectra terminalis | reverse complement strand
TTTTTTTTTTTTTTTTTTTTTTTTTGCCATGAAACGCGTTAAAAACAAAGCCTTTGAGCAGAAATAAAATCGAACGAAGCTCGCGGCACATAATATTCTGCGTTCGGGTTAGGTTGGTCGTCTGCGCATGGGTCTACGCGATCGACAAAGGGTAATTAATCGTTTTCAAGGAAATTCTATTAACATTGCCAGAATAAAGAAAGGACAGTTCACGATCAAAGGTTCGTTAGAGAAATTGAAGCGACACTGTTCATCGTTGCGTGCAGGCAATGTCTCCTCGCAGCAGAGAGTTTCAGACTCTGTCTTGAATCGAACTCTTGACCGACTGAACTGGCTGATTCGAAGCAGGCAAGCCCAACGAACCGTGTGAAAGAACCTTTAAAGTACGTGGAAACTAACTCTCTTGGACGGAGGACAACCTGAATTCGATTCAATCGTGCCGGAATCGAGCGAGTAATATCGTTGCGGAGTTCGAATCGTGTTAACGATCGGTCTCCTTGTCGTTGCTGTCGGTAACGACCGGATTGTTAGACCGAATGGAGTCGATCGACAGGATCGGCTAATTAAATTCACCCTCTTCGTCTCACCTTTTCTTCGACATCTCGCTCTTCCCTATCGCGGTAATTAAAAGGAGCTTCCTATAATTTCCATTGTTGCCCATCCACGCCTGAGACGTCATTTTGCCGGGCGATCAGCGTTATTGCTTGCTCTTTGGTTACCTCGGCCAAAATCCACAACGCGGGCAAACTATTCGACTCATGCTTAGCTCGAACAAGAATTCATCCGAGGAATGAGCTCGCCTCGTCTGTCCCAACTCGCGTGCGCGTTCAATCTGCCACGTAACACGATACATACTCGAACAAGATCTCGCCAGTGCTTGTGCGGGATGTATTGCGTTGCAGGATCCACCGAGGGCTCTAAAATTGTCTGACTTTTTTAAGGAATTTTAAGCATGACTACTTGGAAGAGAAATCTTTGCTTAGTTCAAACGAATGTATGCGTTTGGAAAATTAATATCATTGATATAAATTTGAGTAGCGAAGAGCAGAAAGAAACATTGGTAACGATAACGAATCGAAATATCAACGAGAGTAAAGTAATTTGATTAAAAAGTTAATATTTTATACCCAGCACGTTAACCGTAACATTTTATGGCCACTTTGTGAATGATATGTAGAGTACAATATACCGAATATTGTTGAAAATCGAAGGCAACTGAACCAATTTATAATAAAAGTTCTCATTTTTTGAAGGTTTTCTAATATAAAAACTCAATAAAGAAACTGCAAACCTATAAATTAAATTGAATCACTTTGTACCACTTTTTTCCGTGCACAGGACCGTTTCCATTTTCATAGAATCCATTTGGAGGCATTGGGCGGGTTACAACTTCCATTTGCCAAGGCAAAATTTAGAGCCCGATAGTAACGTGTCGCATAGAAATTTAGAGGCGACTACATCTCTAATGTCTACGTTACAGCGAGCGCATTTACGTGACAAGTCTAATGTAACGTGGTCCCACGCCACATCACATTACAGTTGCTAGAAATTCAACGGTAGCGAAATGTCTTCGTGGCAATGGTACCTTTGACGATAATTGAAACCATCATATGGCCACCGTTGCGTTAAACACAAGTGGTCGTAGACGACTTCGCCTATTGCAAACGGTCAATCGTGTGATCGTTAATGTCGTCATTTAATTATTCAGAAATCTAATTTCCATTGCGACCATCTCTCCTCTGTGTAGTGGTAAACGAGTCCGATGATACGGATTTGAGAAATCGATTTGGGAGATATATCCGGCGATGCTTCATAATATCATTGGCATCGGTCGAGATGCAATGCTTACTAAGCAGATTTTCCTGTCTGAGCCATGGACTAGTATCGTTGCGTTATGGGAACTGCGGTTATTTTGTCTGTTTTCTAAATACCAGGACATTCTCTGCTATTACGAAAATAGATTCTCTTTGAAACCGATTGTATATCATGCTTGAACACGCTTTCGCGTCTCAATTCAATAATCCAATGACCGAAATGTGCTTTGTTCGTCGTTTAAATTAGAGATACCTTTGTTTTACGCGTACAGATTTTTATTCTTTTAATTAATTTCATATTTTTAAATTCCTCTTAATTTTTGTCTCCAAATGTTTCCTGTAGTCGATTCATAGAAGAATTAAATTGACGACACGTTGTAACTTGCCGGTAGAAGTGGTTAGAGATGAAAGTAGAATAAATCTGTGCGCTAACGGCCTTTAAGTAGAAATCTCGATAAATTCGCAGGCTATTACAGCAGCGTTATGAAAAGACTCATAATAAAGATCGCGTTTTTTAATAAGGACTCAAACTTTGCTAACTTTCAAATTAAACGCTTTTTTTCTAAATACATTTTTTTCTTTTTCTAATTTGCATAATGAAGCGCAAAATTTTGCTTAACAATTTCATCCTTCGTTAATGTACTTATGATTCGCTAAAATATTTAATTCGTTAAAGCCGAGGAAAGTTTTAATTATTTCATAAAAGTAGCAGAATTTCATTATAATTTAAATTCTACGCTATGAACTGAGAAAAAAATACAAGAAAATTATTTATGAATCATTTAACCAAAATCCTGGCTTAACAGAACCATTGAATTTTACATTACAATATCAGTCATATATAGACCATTCTCTTCTGGACACTTTATTTTCTCGACTACAAGTTTAATCGCCACACACACACTTCATTATTCACAGCCGAAGAAAGAGAACGATCTATCTTCCAGTACCTTTTATCAACTTTCATTTTACAGCTCCGTTTTATTCTCCCTTCCAGTCCCTCGTCACCGGAACGATGGTTTTTCTCGTCGTTTTCTCCAAGCTACATTCTACGCGAGCACAATCGCGTCGACATAATCACATGTAATCGCTCACGTGTGAAGTCCGCGAACACGCCACATGCACGCATCGATGCTCGCTACGTGGAACTCTCAATAGATATGCGGACCAGCATCCGAGACGCTACTCGAAAACGCTATTCCATCCGAAGGTTATTCATGCGCGGCTAAATCAGTAATCGAGCGTACACCGGAGAGTTGAAATATGAAAGTGTAACATGCATAAAGAGGAACAGACTACGCGCGATTTAGTCCAACTAACCATGAACTCGCAAAAGCGTTAAAAGCAGTCAGCGTTTCCTTCCTCTTTATATAAAATCGGAAAAAATAAGTTATACCGTCAATTGTCACCAGTAAATTAAATACTCGATAACTTCAACGGATTTTCGTATAACGCCGCTCCGATTAATTATTTTCCTCGTTACCGTATAACTAATAGAACCGAGGAGAAATAGCAAACCCGAACGAACTTCTTTGAACCCGCGATTCTCAAACCTAATAGCTTTAATCAAATTTTTACAAACATACATAATTTTAAATATCTTCTATGGACACGATCCTAGGAGCATTTGAATCGCCACAAGCTACCTTAAAGTCGCGAGATTTCACCGCCATAAATTTGGAACAGCGAGACCCACGGTGCCATACCGAGGTCGGGAACCTTGCCATATAATAATATGAGCAGGAAGCCATGGAACCCGCCACGGGCGACTCTGACATCGTAGAGCTTCGAACATAGGCCTAAGTCCACGCTGGATCCTACAGCCAGGAGACTAGAGTTGTGGCAACCGCCAAAAGATACTCTAGTGTAATGCGACTTTGGCCGCTTTCATTTCTGAAGGATTGTGCGACGAGTTATATCGAAGGTGTCCGACCTCGACCAATATGATAGAACCTGGCAGATGAGCCAAAGGCTCATGGGACATCGATCTGTATGAGGTCCAAGTAGTGGAATCGGTCAAAGTACAACCCAGAATCGTAGAACTTTAACTTGTATAAGGCGTGAGCCATAGAACTCCGTTTAGATCATTTTGGTGTCGTGCGATAGCTTTTCGTGAGTTCCATGGATCCCGGACTTGCATCGGCTGAGGTTTCACGACTCACGATGGTCTTGATTGGGTTCCATTGTTCAGGACTGATACTGGTTGATGTTTCGCAACCCTTGTAGTGCTCGAAGAGGGTTCCTCTGCTTCGGTCAGTGGCTGACAATCTTGGGTTATTGGTTAGATACATTAATAAAAGTAGGTGTCATTGCTGAATTAACCAGTTAAAAATATGATTGATTGTTGTGAAATTGCTCGTGAAACAATTATTAATTGAAAATTCGGTTTTCTTCGTTTCTCAAGTTTCACGTTTCAGAGACTAGCCTATAAAGTTGTATATCTTAAACAATTTTACTTCTCTGTATCTGAACAAATGTTAATGCATAAATAATCGGAATAAATCGATATTCTGTATCGAATAGTTGATTCGATACAAACTTTAATAAATGAAAGGTTAAGAAGGAAACAAGCTGTTAGCACAATTCTTCGAAGCAATCGCGTGAACAGGTTCCTACGATTTGCGCAACTTCTAGGAGCCTCAACTTTGGTCCGTTAAGTTCAATATCGTTAAAACTTTTTTCCACAGCATGTGATTCTCGCGTCATGAAATACCAACGAGCAATAAACTCGAACAGCTTCCATTCGCGGAGAGAAGCACTGAACGATTCGTTACACGTGTCCGAGTATTACTGTTCACGGAAAAGATTATTAAAAACGTGAAAAATATTCCTTCGGGTAATTAGAGCATCCTTTTCTCTTAGGAAACTAAAATATATAATCTTGGTAATGTCATGAAAACTCGATAACATAATTTTACTTAAAGTAACGTTTCAACAAAGAAGGAAACACTTTGAAGTTAATCTGCATTAGACAGATATTTGATTTCTCTTGCTGCTAGATATATTTTTGTTTCGTTTCTGCTTAAAAATTATAAATTCAAGCATCTTCAATCGTCACAAAGGATATTTAATTCTCTGCCATCGTATTTTCACTTTATTTTTCTCCGAAAGGCTTCAATTATAAAGTCAATTATTTTCAATCTACCAATGACAATATCGAGAACACGATGGCTAGAGTTCGACGGTGTTCCGTGACTTCTAAACTAAGCGTCGCGATTATCGTAGCGCTGCGTGTAACTATAGCAAACAAACCGGTGGAGCGTAAACTCCTGATGACTTTGGCTGTACGCTCGCGGCGTGATTACATTTTACACCTGAAGTGTACGTGAAATGTGATTAAATTCATTATTACCTCCTTCGTGGATTCCTCGGAAGTTACGTTTAATCGATTTCGAGTATAATTAGCGAAAAGACGCGTCTTCGCTTGATAATAATAGGAGGGGAGACTGTAATACCTTTGAGCGCATCCGTCTACCGGTTGGAACAATAACAAAGACGCGATAGACAGCTTCTAACGAGGAAATCTGCTAACGCGTGTACCCGCACACGATGTTAATTAGCATGCTGAGCATTGTCCCATTCTACTCGTCGCTGTTTCCACAATTCCTAATTCCATCTACTCTAACTCTCCGACGCGTAACCCACGTCCAATTAGCTCGACATTTGCGTAACGCCTATGCGCGCTATCCGAATGCACAACGCTGGTGTTTACGAAAAGGATCGAATGCGAGTAAAAATGGTCTACTTAAAATATTTTCGTTCTTGATACTTTTTACGAGATTTGTTTTCGTATTGAGATAAACCAATAGAAATATAAGAGAACTTAAAAATAGCTGAAAACGGTGACTAAAACTCTGCTATACTATCTGTGACAGCGTAAAGTAATCTAATTTGTAGTGACATTTATCCAATTATTTTCTGTATTACTACTGTGAGTTAATTATTTAGTCACGTGATAATTTAACAAAAGTTTAAGTATTTCTTGCGGTAGCTATAATCTAAACTACAACCTGCGTTAACTCTAATTATAAGATAAACTCTGGGCAATGGTTTCAGTAGCCAAAGCTCCTGTTTCAACATTCATCTCGAGGATTTCATATTAAATTAATTATACGATTATCCAAATTATTCTCGCACCGCGCCAAATGCTTTCAATCATCCATAAAATCCGACTTCGAAACATTGTCCAAAACTAAATCAGTTTCTTTGAAACCTACAATCCACAAAACTTATATTCTCCCAATATTTCCACTCGACAGCGCCTGGCAATTACAAGGATCAACTTCGCAGACTTGCTAATCAGAACACCGCTACTGTATTCCGTGATACTTATTTTCCTACTAACGAGGAACTGCTTAAATTCAAACGCCACCGTCCAAGCCGGAACAAACACGAAACTCCGTAGCGTGCCGATATGCAAATCGAGGGGAATGGCCAGTGACTCAAGGAACGATCTCTTGGAGTTAATTTTCTTTCGCGAGGTATACATAGCCTGCCGATTAAAACAGGAAAAACGTTAGAGGCACTTGCCGATGCGGGAAGTGCATCGGCTCGGGACGTGCAGATGCGTACGAATGCAAGAGAAGCTTGGAGAGGCTGGAAACGTCGAAGACGGGAAATGCAAGGAGACGGACGTACCGATGGAAAACGTGGACCACTTAGCAGGCTGGCTGAAGGCCAGCTGCAATCTCTGCACAAGCACGCTAAGCTTCCTGCATTTTAAACGCACCTGTACGACTTCCGCCATTAATAAATTATCCCGGAAGCGTTCGTCTTAGTCTGCTGCTGACTCGTGTTTTGTTCCACCTCGTCCGATTCGTTCGAGTATCGAGAAGAGATTTACCTTACCCGAGGCTGGTCGAAGCTTCAAGCGTCTAGATAGGAAGGATTTTTCACGCGAGCCCTCTTTTCTTATCGCTATCTTGTCGTATGGTTTATTTATGCACTCGAACCGAGCCACCGAGATAGTTAATGCAATATTAAAAAATTGAATAACGTCGCGTTATTTGCATCGAGAGGAGCGGTCCATTTTTTGCCTCTTAGAGGCGAACAGGCCACATAAATTTTCGATGAATGGCCTCGCAACACATGCTTAGTAATGTCCGTTAAAAAATGACATAGCGTTTCACCTGTTGCGCCGGAATAGGAACGTCCAGCGTTTTACTTAATCCTACAGCTAAAGAACTCGTGGGAAGACCCTCGCGTTCAGGAACGCGGCCCATTTAATAATATTCTCCACGATCTGCGGCGCAATGTATCATAAGCTTTGTCCTCGCGATCTGATTAGCGGGTAACTGTTTCCCTGCATTTCGAGTACTGGGGAGATTTTGAGATAAACAACCTTGATTTTGATACTAATTCGGTTATAGAAAATATGAAACCAGTGAAATTATATCGTAGAAACTTTGTCGTTCTAGTTAGTTAAAATCCTGTACAACATACTAATCCTTGTGTTCCAAATTTAATGCTGCTGGTATGTATGCAAATCATTCGTTAATTAATAGCACAATTTCAATTATCGTGCCGTATATTAAATAATTATATTAGTATTCTAAATTGAATGCTGTTGGCGCTTATGTAAATTGCTTGCTCATTGGTATAACAGCTTAAATTTCCATATATCACAAAGAATAAAATTGATGAGCAAACTCTAAACAGATTACAACAAACAATTACGCTACAATTAATAACCATCGTCCTTAATTTTTCATTGACCTTTTTGGTAAATAGTATCCAATATCAGGCTACATCCTTTTCCAATGCTCTCTTCACATTTTTCACATTTGTCTCTCTTCATGCTTAATTCGATGGAAACCGGAATTAATTTATCGGAATACCTATTACGAGTTTTCCGCGAAAAATGTTTCACCGTACCTTCCATCGCGTCACACGAAACGAGCTCGTCGGTCACGTTGTTCCCTGTGAAATATAATCTGCGGGAATCAGCTGAAATTGTTGATTCAGAGTCGGCGTACAATAGAATCTGATTCGTGAGATTGCGAACAGCATCACGTGCGCGGTTTTATTAAAAGAGATTCGACCGCCGCGTTAAAGCGACAAATCTCCCCGTTGGATGAACTTAAGCCGCGTATATTACGTGACAATCAAGCCACACCTGGTCCCAATCGTACCAGCTTCGATCCTCCGCTCGTTTTTTCAGTTCGAAACGAGAAAAAGAAGAAAGGGGAGAAAAGGGAAGAGAAGGAGGGTTGCTTTATAGCTCTGCTCTCCTTCGCTTTTCCATCTTCTGCTCCTTTTCACCGTTCCTTTGAGTCAACACGGAGCTTGCGCGCGGGAATCTCTCCGCTCCCTTTCCTCCCTTCAATCAGCCTCTTCCATATTTATGCGTGGACTGCCGCTTCTCGCGGAAAATTTTCCTCCGTAGTTCAAAATGGACTACATTATCATAATCTGTCGGAAGGTACGACACTGCCTCAAGGACTCGGTGGCTTTAACGTAATTATTAATCAGAATCCAAGATGATGACGCTGTAGGGAATAGGGATCTCTTCCCTTTTCGTTCTCGTCCATAATATAATTTCGATTATGAACCGCGCGGTATCGGACGCGACCATACGTGCTTGCAATGTTATGGTTTACTGGAGTTTTTAAGGCGTATTCTATCGCGTCTTTTGAGACGGGGGATATCGAGATGGGGGATTTTATAATCGAGTTCGTTCTGTTTCGTTTAGAATAAAAATATAAAAAGCGAGCTTTTCTGAATTTATAAATACTTGAGACCTTTTTACCTTGGAAAAGATACATTGATATAAAATTATAAGATTATCGATACATTAAGAAGGAGAGATTATTAAAATTGCACGAAGAAAACTTTGTAGAAGCGACTGACAAAGATAGTTTCTAAGCAATTTCTTTAAATAAACTAATTAAAAAATAATTCGTTTTGTTAAATAAACGTAAAATACTTTTATTACTTCTAACTGTCTTTGGGCGTCAGTTACTTCACAAATAATTACAAACATTAAAACCTTAAACTTCTGTGATTCATCTAATATCAGAGTTTAGTTAAAAAGGATTGATGTATATAATGTAATACTTAACTTCGAAGTAACTTTAATTTTGTTAAACCAAGTTACACAGAAGAATGCCATTCATTTAAATTTACCGTACTGAAAAGTTACAAACTTTCGTTAAATGTTGTATTCGAGGCAATTTAGAAATTTACTCCTAACATCTACCGTGAAATTACTTCAAGAAACATTCATTTTGCGCGAGCTTTAACCGTGCATACGTTTAACACAGTTTATGAAATTTTACGGACCAGTTATAAAATTTTATCCCGGACGCATCCAGCCTTTTCACGGTTTCCCGATTTTCCTCGGTTCACTTGCACGCCCACCGCGCTTTCTTTCTCATCTTGTTGCTACGTTCCTTCTGCTTACATTCCGCAAAAACTTTTCAGAATGCAATTACGCTGTCCATCCTCTAAGCTTCTATCGAGCAACATATTTCGCCAAAACAAAGGAAATTCTTTCGCATTAAACTTTCAGAGTTTTACTTATTTCGTTTAAGGGAATAATAAATGCATAGTTTAAATGCACAATTACGAAAATGTACACTTAATACGTACACTTGAAATAAAATAAAAAAACTTACGCAAAAATATCGAATCATCCAACTAGCTCTAAACAAACTCTTCAACTATTTCTCCTAGAATAATTCACACTTAAAGAAATATTATATAATTCCATACAAGCTACTCGAATCAAAAAACAAATGAATCGCGCAAACAATCCAGAACCGATCAACCATAAAACTACCAAAACCCTAATACTCTCCGGTCCAATCTTCCGACCATTCTCTATCTCGCGATTTACAAAACAATAATCGGCTATACGTGGACGCGTAACGAATATAATTGGACAATGTCACAAATTCACAGTGACAAGATTCGTCAAACGAATTATTATCGGATAGGTGAGACAAATACCCGTGTACCTATCTGGTAAGCGCTGAGAAGATTACGCCAGTACGCCATCGTTGAGCTAATAATGCAACGACGCCGACCGATGCTTCGCCGCGCCCAACCCTTTCATTGTTATTATCTTAATACGATAGTGTAAGGTCTAGTACCGTCTGACCCGCTCTCAGTTTAACGAGATTAGCATAATACCGCGAAGCCCTTCTCAGAAGTCTGGCCCCCTAACCACCCCTGCCTCCATCCCTTTCGCGCTACGAACCACCCCCAACCAGTTCTACCATGAACTTGCCGCGTTCACGTCCGACAAGGACTCACCTCAACGGGGTTGTAACGTCTATTCACTCGCCGGCAGAAGTTACAGCAACGCGGATAGACAGATGGGCGGTCGGGCTTCGTGCAATGGGAGACATTCGCGCCGGAAGACTGACGCGGAGCAAAGAAAAGCATGAACTGACATTAAACACTTCAGCGTTTTTCCCCGGACAGAGAACTGCAGTTAAACCGTGCTTGGTATTTAACTACAGTTTTGAACTGTGGTTGCTAAGTTTCACTCTTGAGCTAGATATTAGGTTCCTCGTGCGAGAAACTTTTTTTTTCTTTTTTTTCATTTTTTCTCTTTTTTTCTCTTCTTTTCTCTTCTTTTCTCTTCTTTTCGGTAGAAATTTATAGGGTTCGTATTTAGTACGTATTTGTAATTATTGGATTGGATCATTTCAGTCAGAGATATAACATCGGAGATGAGTTCAGTTTCTATTTGAGACTCGATGCGATCCAATTCGGTTTACCCTCGTCACGTGTCATCTTAATTCCCTCTGACCTATTCTAATCCTTCCCGACCCACTTGGATCCTACCAACCCACTAATCTTGGCCAATCGAGAAACGTGTCAAGACGTTCCGTTTCCGGAGAATGTTTCGTGGAAATTGGAGACCATCGTGGATGCGATTGGAATTCAAAGGGAATGAGGAAATAGTCAAAGAAATAATCATAGAAAGTGCTTAGCGTTATAGAGATGATTGTAATTCCATTAATCTAAATAGATTGAGAGCGATAGCGCTCGCGACATGGCACGTTTGAAGTGTCCCTTCAGCGGACACCAGGCGACACGATGGTCTCTAAGTAAACGTATTTAAGCGGATACGTGGAAATAATACATGCAACAGAACGCGAGACTGAAATTCTCTGTGGTGTGTGCATGAAATATATTCTCCGAGTGGCAGGCCATTCCATTGCCTAAATTATTCATGGCTTGCGGGACACTTTGCTAAAATTAGCATGCCGGTCATAATGTTAATGAATTTTTCAAAACAGAAGGGTGGAGGGCCAGAAACTGGCTTTAAAGTGCGTGGGTACACGTAGGTGCACGTAGACGCGCAAGCGCACACGCGCATAATTACATCCCCATGGTGCTAGGGGATGCAAACTTTATGGGATTTCGTAAGATTACCTTTACTTTTTCATTAAGGGTCCGATGTTTCTGTATTGGCGGCTTAATAATTAACCTTCATTTTGCTGTACCTTTTATGTTAGCTGGCAGTGCGGTTGGTGTTGCTGATTAAAACATATAAAAAGATATGCACGCATCTGGACGTTCCCCTTTATGAAGGCTACGGGATGCTACTGAAACATAGATTACCAAGAACCATAATTTAATTTAAAGAATTTGAAAGAATGGGTAAAAAAGCTTTAGCAGGAAAAAGTTTATAATCAATTATTTATTGCGAGCAAAGTTTTCCTACGATTATCGTACGAAATACAATACAGTTGAAAATTATTAATTTAACCAGCGATCGGGACTGATCACAGCTAAGCCCTCGATAAACTCTAACTTGTAAATTCTAACAACTGATTCGTTTTATAAGCTTGCTATATTTCTTCCACCAAGATTACAAAACTTTTTCCCCGCTCTTATAAATTCTATAGTCCAATTAAGTTTTGACCTATGGCTTTGAAACCCTCCGTACAAAGGGTCGTTTCGCAGCAGCCGCACAATTACAAACCGCGCGCGTTAACGAAAAGGATGCACGGGACCATTCATCAGCAGCGCGTTGAACGGGATTTCTGGGATAACGCATGGAAGCCTCGCAATAAAGGGCCCGGTTGAAATTTTCATCGTCGACTTAGGAAGAACCGCGGCTTGCGGCTGTGTACTACGTCGTGAAACTTTTAGCGGTTGTGAACAACTTCGCCCGTATTATCTTTTCCGCGCTAAAAACCGTTCTTACGTCCGCTGTAATCTAACGTAATAATTGATCGCCGTCGAGGATAATCGCCGGGGTGAGCGGAACAAAAGCATCGCAGATTCTGCTACCTCGGTGGGTAACTAAAAACTATGTAGTAGGTACGGGTGAATCTCGTTCGTCGGGTAAAATGGGACGGCAATTTATTCTGAAACGTCCTAGTCATTAACCTCGAGTAGGAGCAACTGTACTCCAAGTAATTTCTCGTTGAAGGTATTAATAATTTATCAGCGACGCGTGCACACGTGTGGAATTTCTTGCGAAGAAATGTGTCGCTTTGATGCGTATAACGAGGGATTGATAATTTCTTCGGTGAATATAGTAATTTTCTCGTCGCTTTTAATCGGTATATTTCGCATGAGAATTTCGCACCTTGATCAAAAATTGCAGATTTGTATTTCATGAAATAATCTAAACAGTGCTGTTGAAATTTTCTGCTCTCTATAAACACTGTTACAATAACGTTTCGCTTCTTTAGAAATTCTGATTAATTGTTTAAAAAGCCTTCTTTAAGATTAACTAACGGCAGACGTTGCGTTACACCCAACCCACGGTATCTTGCAAAACTAACAGTACAACTAACAGTACAATACACGTCAAAGTTGCATCGCCTTAATTATGCGTGCACCGTTTTCCAAAATGTAACCAGACTTGCGTTCACGACAGAAGGAAAAGGGAGTCTCGAAAGTTTCAGCCCTGTTACCTGTAATGTATGTAAACTGCCGCGCACTTTGTTAACTTAATCCTGGCACGATGAGAACTTCCAACGATTTAACCCACTATTAGTCTGTTTATGAGAACCAGCAGCGTGATGCATTCTAACAACCCCTTTTGAAACGAATACTTTTCCTTTTTATAGTTTCTTCTTTTTCATTTTTTTTTTTTTTTTCGAGAATCGCAGTCTACAGGCATCACTTCTCGAGCCTTCTCTTCCCACGATTACGACCAGGATACGTGCATTTGCTCGTCGAAGAGGAAACGAGTAATAAATACGAACAGATGAAAGGATCGGGCGAAAAAAGGAAGAACGCATTAATTACTGTTCATTCGTAATACCCTCGTGTTCGCGCGCGCGTTTGTGATTCAAGTAATACGAGCTCTCTTCAGCCCAAAGAATTCCCGTTCGACTCGCTACGAATTTTTCTTCTTTCCCTTCGCAGCCGCCACGCTACCAGCCTACGCGAATTAGTATCCGGTAATGTATTTTCCTCTTGTTATTTCTCCTTCGAATCGTAGTAATTTTGCCAATTAACCATGCTCCCGCGCTCGGCTCGAGCTCGAGATCCAACAGAGTTGGAGAAAGAGAGAGTGTTTCGCAGCTGGGAACGAAGAGGTAGGAGAGCGGGCGATTTTATTCGTTTCTTTTTGCAGGAACTATTAAGGGTGCCGTACCAATCTAAATCGTCCCTCGTTTTCAGCGAGATTAAATTTCCGGGGTTAATCGTCTCGACGGACTGTTAATTCGTCGCCTTGATTCGTCGTTCGTCCAGAACGCGTTCTCGCTTCGTAGGAAAGTGTCTCTCTCCGGTAACGAGCGCGAACTAGGACGTAAATAATTATATAAGTCTAAGGAAGGATTTGCCACTGGGATCGTTTAATAGAGATTTAAGCAATGGAACAGATGGATTGTAAATTACTATCTTCGAGGACTCGACTCGCTTCGTTAACGGCCTTTCGTTCTAGGCGCTTGCGATTTCGATCAAGAAACCGCTGTTCCTTCTTTTTTATCCTTCGTCCAAGAAAATCTTGGTCGAGTGAAAAAGTTCGATGAGAATTGGTCGCACGAACTTGTGAAGGGAATCGATGCGAAACGAATGGTTCGGTTGAATAGTTGGACGGAATTATTAACGAAGTAAGAGATCGATAATTAAACTTTTCTTTTTTTCTACCTTCCACTTTACTACGAGTATATTGCTTCTGAAATAAGACGAGCTTTAGAAGCTGATTTAACTTCGTAACTTTTACTATCTCCTTACCTATTGCTCGAAAGTTATTTCGTTCGATGTCGTCGAATAATAACACACTTCCTCCTACTCTCTCACCGTCCCCCCACTTCCATTCAGACACAATGCTGCTAGATAGATTTGCGAACACTCTCGAGTCTCGTGGAAATTTACTGATTTTCGAACGGTCGAAAATCTTTCGAGCCCCATTCGATATCCCATTTTCCTCGAGCCCTCTCTAGAGCTCGCAAATTTAACACATCATTTCACGTACGAATGCTGTGAATAAAGATCGGTGGGGAAGAAATTTCCCTTCCTTTGACAGTGACAGTCGATTTAAGGATTTGCCTGGATGGCCTAGACACCGCCACGAGACAAGGGGAGAAAGTTATCGAAGAAGAAACAGATACTTTGGAGAGGAGGCCGAGAAAGAGCCTGAGCCAAACAGTTTCTTCTCTCCGTTATCAGAGACAGAGAGAAAGAGAGATAGGAGGGTACACTCGATTTCAAGTGCCATTCAGTACTAACAAAAGCCGCTTCACGTAAAGTTTTCCCAAACGAGTGGCCTAAGGTCACTTCAGCTATCCACTGGTCTCGTAGTGTCTAATATCGAAGGATTTTCGTGATTGCTTCGATATTTATATACCGAAGAACATCGAATTCGTAAGATTGGAAATATCTAAATATTTTCATGAGAGAAAATAGCTATAAATTTTTAGTTTACGAATTAGGAATACATCGTAATTACAAGACATATAAGTCTTTTATAATAACAAACATGCCCCGTAACTTGTGTATAACTCTTAACCATGTCATTTACGTACATCAAAAATAAATTATTGCACTTCAACTATTAAATTTCTTCGAATTTTTGTTTCGAACAACACATTCTGCCTCAATTTCCCTGGATATTAAGATTTAAAAAATTCAACGATACCTTCTCCCAACCGCAATCATCTTACTTGAACTTACGCGTCAACTAGAAAATCGTTTTCCTTCGACGATCGGTCTCCGTGAAAAATACAGAACCATTGCCTCGATGGAATAAATGAGAAGGGAGTTACGGTACACTCGAAGCCGCTCGATACTTTATGTCTGCATTACGGTACTTCTGGCAAGGAACGGTGCCGAGTGTTCAGCAAGTGGCGCGACATCGACTCCCACTTTCAATTCATCAATTATTTACCCCCGAGAGCAACGACAGTCGTGAAGAAGTCCATAAATGGCCGTGTAGAGTATGACACATTCGGACGACGACCGTTACATCGCGACCGGAAGCATCCCATTCCGTCAAAGGATGAAAACAACCCCCTATGAGCGACCACCGTTAACCCACTTTTCCATCTCTGATATTCTGCTATCTTATTCGCGAACAGCTGCCAAATTTTCGGATGTTACGCGAGTTTTCATCCGATCCTTCCGAAACGCGACGAGATTATGCAACGACGAGCGCATTATCGTGGCATGTATATTTATTAACGTACGTCGTTTAATCCCGTACGATATCCCGTGTCAAAAAATCGGCCATTCAAGATAGACACGTACGTGCCGAATGGTGAACGAGGTGTTTTATCTTTCTGTGTATGCAATGAATTCTAAAATAGATACGTTGGAGAGTTACAACATATGACGTTGATTTTGTTTGCTTTATTTGGACGTATACTAATTAGCGAGACAGTTTTTTTAATTTCAACCCTAATATGGTAACGTATAATTTCTTCGATACGTTTTTACCATTAAAGTACCAAGTAATAACTAATTAGAAGTAATTGAGATAAATTGCTCTAATCAGAAATTAACATTTACTTTCGATAAATTCCAACTTCACAGGTTTCCCTTCTCCCAAAAGAAAATAAACGACAAGAAACAGTACACTGGGTATCTACTCGAAAAGACGAATACGTGGACGTTTAGCAAATTCCCCTGTCCTATGATCCGCCCCAAAACGATCGCTCCCTCCATAAGGTAGACGACGCACACCCCCGTGATTTCCGGGAACGAAAGTGAAAATCGATCGTTGGTTGCCACGCGTCTGCGTGTTCATTGGCCCACTTTCCTCTTTTCTTTTTTTTTTTTTTCATCCCTTTCGGCCAAGTGTTTTTCCAAGCCCTCGTTGGGACGAGCCGGTTGACGTATCACGTGCCTCGGATAATCGACAAGGTGGCACTCCAGGCGAAAAGTTGAAGAGGTTCTCCTGCCTGAAATCGCTCGAACCGACCTATGAACACGGAATCGTCGCTCGGACCAGCAGCAGGTCTGCTGATTTTCGTCGAGTATATACGAGCCTCGAGGTCTGAACGTTGAAAACAAGAGACAGGCAAACGAGATTTAGCCCCCCAGCGCGCGTGGACCTCTTTTATAATGAAGACCGATGACAACCGGGGCTTGGCCCGGAATCGAGTGAAATGCCGGGGGTGGGCAGAGTGTGTCGGCGTAAGTCGTCGGTTGGGATATGCTCAGGCTACTAGGCGAGGCCATTCATCCTGATTAGATGCGGTCTCCCACGGGGACAGGCTGGGAATCTCTCGGCGAACGTGAGCGAGTTATTTGCAGACTGCTGGAAAAAAGAACGAGTCCCTGTGCAACTCGTCTCTCTCCTGTTCATTCTCTCTTTGCTGCTACGACGCGCCACAAAGGGGGCGTCCAGTTTTTTCGGCAACGATCAAACAAAATGGACAAGGTAATATTCGCCGAATTGTGCGTGTACCATGATTTCTCTTCTTTTTTTCTTTTTTTTTACTTTTTTTCTTGCTCGAATGTCAGAGCTTGAGGAGCATCAGCTTGGGTTTATTTGGTAGATGGTCAGCCGGAGATGGGATACCATTTAGAAGTCTGGACCAATTTAGTGTTGAACGTAGCCGTTGCTTGTTTGGACTACGCTGGGGGAGATTGTAATTGTTGTAAGTGTTCCGAATGCATGGAATATTCAATTGGATGGATATCGCTGGGATTTTGGGAGGATGTTATGGAAACGATCGCATGTGAGTTGTACATTTAAAATAGCGATAGTGTATTAGGTAATGTTTTATTAAAATAATTTTTAACCGATGCATCTTCACGCTTTCGACGTCAACGGAACTATTGTACGAAACAGAAGTATATTTTTTAACGATATTAATATAAAATCATCGTACCGTAGAGCATTGTTTCGAGAACGTTACGTTTCAACTACATCGAGTATATTTTATTTCGTTTCCACGTCCTTGTTTAAACCATCGTTTCAAACCGTCCAACACCGACTAGTACCGACTAGTATCAATATTCGATTCGTTTAAGCGGCGCGTGAATATTCAACAACGCCCGACCGTTACGTCGTTATTAAATATCGTTACACCACACTGCACCGGCAGGAAGGTGTCGTTGAGCGTCGCGACGTTCCACCGTTTCACCAGTTTTACTCTATAGTTATCGCGTACGCGCAACGATATTTCAAAGTAACTCGATACAAGCCTAAGTAGCGTTGCGTTGAGCGTCTATGGTACAAAAGGGCGTCGCCTTTGCCCCGAGCTCTTCCACCCTCGTCCACAATGAGCACCCCTCCCCCTCCCTCCAACAGACTTTGCGTCACTCCCATGCTCATACCGGAAACTCTTGAAAAACAATAACGCTGTCGTTGACTTTGAATTTTCCGCGGTAGCAACTCCCCGTTATTTCGTTCCCGCGAGCGTCACGGGAGTAGGTAGATTTTCGACCGTATTATTTCCCCTGCGGCACTTTTCCTTCCTTCCTTCTTTCCTTCCCTTCCGGGTTTCCTCGGTACACCAGCGGCTCGCGAGAGAAAGAAGGAAGCGAAGCCCGTCGCCGTGGCGAAGTTACGCCCACGACTTTTCCACTTGTTCGCCCGGGCCCGAACGAGAAAAAAGAGATAGCGCATAGGGTCGAAAGGGAGGAACGGAGTCTCTGGCGAAGAAAAACTGAGAACCAAACCGAACCGACCGGCCGAACGGCGTTAACTTTTGGCACTTTCAACTTTGATGGGATTTTCCTCTTCTCTTCTACCATCTCGTAGGATGGTATCCGAGCCCGACGCCAAAATGGCGTCTTTCTATCACCGCTGTATTACACGGCCAGACTTCGCCTGCCTTTACATATTACACCGGTGTAGAACTTTCGACACTTCCGGCCGGAGATAATCCACGTAAGTGAATCTCCCGAGCACCATAATTGTGAGATACTGTCCTTGACGCTATGGATGGCTAGGTGCGTTCACGAAACTTGTTCCTGTGACGTGCGACGAGTATCTCGATAGGCTTTGGAAGAGTACGATTATTATTTCGCTGGGATAATTAATATCCTGGATGTTGGAGCTGTTTGGATTTGCTTTTGAAAAGGTTTAGCGTATTTCGTCGGGATGAGTTTCGGGAAGGAAGTATCTGAGCGAAAGTGAATGTTAAGTATGTATGTTTGGACGCGTCATGATGAAATAGCAACATAGAATGGACTCTAATGACAAATAGGTGATTACGGAGATCGTTGATGACTTCCGTGTCGAATTTGGTGGACGATTGTGATTTATGATGAAAATTGCTTTTCTGTTACTTGCTTTTGTGGTATAGAATTACGACTTGATGGTGCATTTTGTTCGCTACTAAAATGTAACTTATAAATACGTATTTAAAGAATCTTTATAATACTTTTTAATAACAGATAAATTTATCTATGTACCAAAAAGAAATAAATAAATGTTAGATTTAAAGAAAGAAATGAGGTACTATTTTTTATTTGATTTAAATCTTTGATAAGCTTGTTTAAATGGCCACCGTAGATATTTATAACAGTATTTTATATTTCACGTTCGTACGCGAAAACATAAACGCAGACCGAAATGAAAATTTTCGAATTGCGCATCGATCATAAGCGAAGTATCATTTGCAAAAGTGCAACTCATGAATGCTAATTAAAAATGTACACGATGCGTATGGTCCATAAATGTGTTCATCGCTTAATTTGCCACAAACGAATCGCAACGATATTCACGTGCGACGGCTCGAACCAATACAGTTCTAATTTGCATATATAAATTCGTAATATCGAGCAGCGTAGTTTCATTTTAATTAAAGAATCATGATCCGACGCATCATGATTGTAAATTACATACAATTGCTGTTGAATTTTTATACGCTTCGCAATTAAATTATTTTGAATAATTATAGTTAGATGTATCCGATATTTGCGTAACCAAAATTAATTAATTATCTGTTTCATTGAAAAATCGATTTGTAGCAAACAAATCGTTAATATTGTATTTATCAATAATATTTATAATACTTCCTAAATCGATAAAAAGAAATATTATTTTCCTTTATTTAGAAAAAAATCATGCGAAAGGCGTCTATACAATGTTCGGTTTCCTTTTCCTTTTCCTATCAAAAAATTGTATTTAAAACAAATCGTTAAGATGATTTCAAACGCATATAATATACATTTATAATTTATTCCGAAACGGTGTAAAAAATACATTTTATTTGAAATCTTATTCTTTATAACATACGATTATAACTATAATCCGAATGATTCCATCGCAAATGCTTAGTCACAGTTTGCATTTCCATCGTCCATGAATTCCCCAGACTTTTCAAATGCATAAATATCCCGAGAGGCAGACTGTCGCTAATGTCCGTCTGGATGACGCAAAATTTCTTTATAATGGCAAAAGTGAAATGCTCCGGGTGACAAAACGAAAAACCGTACACCGCCAACCCTGGTTGCGTTCGCATTTTATTCCTGCCCAGTATTTTCTCGAATATTTAATATCAGCCGCGTCGCCACGACGCGTGCACGTACTCGAATAATATGTGCATTCGCAGTAAATCCAAGTATGAGGGTATCGCGCTCAAATCGGCCGTAACTTTCAGTAGCAAATTCCAGACCGATTCCACGGAACCGACGTGACGCTATGGCCGCCAAACTCTCGCCGTTTCCCGTCCACCTTAAATCCGGTTTAAGAGCTTCCGGAAGCTCGAGACTCGTTCACAGAGGTAGAAACTTTCATCATTAAGTAAACGGTGGCTGGGATTTTCATGCTGATTTCCTTGCTCTCTGCGGTTCTCTCTCTTTCTCCACTCCTCTCAATTCCTCTTTTCCCTCTTCTCTAACTTACGCAGCATCGTTTAGATATCCTTCACACGGCAAATCGTCGCTACTAACTGCTCTTCTCGCACGTTTATCTCGAAGTTCGAGGATAATGCGTCGATACAATGCCGCGAGATACACGCACCTTCGCGCTACGAAAATTGTTTAACTTAAGGCAGCACGGATTAATATGTGGTACAGTCTGTTTTTAGATATACAATTTTTATAGAATGCTATACATCGTTTGTTTTGTACTGTGACATTTTTCTATTCAATGCCATTCAACATATTTTAAACGTTAAAATTTATTTTTCGGTCCTTTGAAATTTCTTTCCGAACTTTGGTCGAATCATCGAAACCATCGACGATGTCAAATCAGTCGGAATAAACATCCCAAAATTTATCTTTTTTCAACACGATCACACTCGGAAAACCCAACTACCAATCATCCCTCATTAACGAAATGCCGTGTACACTCGCAACGAAACGTTCCGTCGCACAAACACCGAGCACAATTTCACCCAATCTATCCAACCGGTCAAACACGAAACGTTAAAAGCAATCCAGAGCCTAACGTCCACCGGATTTTATTTATAACCACGATGTCGCAGTAATTCACGCGAATCGGTATAAAATATTACCATAGTTGGTTCACCCCTTCCCCTGTTGCCAAGGATTCGCGTAAATTCGTTCGTAGGAAATACCGTGGCGATATTCGTGAAAGTTCGCATACGCTGATCGTCAGTTTCTACGTGGCCAGGTTCTTCCACCCTCGCGGTCTACGCCCAGGCAGATCGTATTTTGTGTCGAGATTTAGCGCTCGTCCTGGTCGTTTTTTAGCGCGTGCCACACAGACCAGCGCGTAATACACACGTACCCGTGGAACGAACAAAAGCGCTTTTTAAAACAAATTTATTGCTGTGCACCGGGGGTCGCCGCGAACACGACGCTTACCGACCAACATCCCCCGACGCGGCCGCCGCCTCCACCCTGATGCGGCCCTCGACGCCCCATGAACCCCCTCATTGCCACCACCGCTGTGCCGTCCCCTGTTTCGCGACGCAACCCCAGGCGCAGTCTGGACATTTACGAGTACGTCCTGCTGCATTTTTAAACCCGTTTCGTCGGAGCAACGGAAACATTAGCTTCGTCGTTGTCAGCCCGCGAGTACAATCCAGACGAGGATACATCGTATAATCGGCGCGAGGGCAAATTTTTTGGCCGACGCGAAAAAAGCGAAAAGCCGACTCTCCACCTGTCGTTCGCGCTAAAACGGTGATCCGATTAGCGGTCCGTTCGTTGACGAACGGTTCGAACGATCGACGCTGCCACTGTTCTTCGTATCGCTATGTATTACGTCTCTGGTTAGTGGCAGCTGTTCGTTTTCATCGACGCTTGTTGGATGTGCTTAAATTTATAGGGGAGATTTTGAAGAATTGTTATGAAGCGCGAGGTGGTAATAATACTTCGCACTTAATTGTTTGCTCTAAAGAAGCTTGGTATGCGAAAGTATATTTGGAATAAATCTTGCTTCGGAAGATCGGTTTTACACATTATGGGGTGTGTGATATGTGATGCTATTTTTTTTTAATTTAGATACCACGAGTAGAAGGCTTCACAGTTGAAGCCAGAAATATGATTGAACTTTACTTCAAAAAATGAGGTGAAAATGTGTAATAAAATTTGTTCACGGTAGACTTTATTTTCTAAAGAGTAACCTTTAATATTCATAGAATGGTTGCTTATTTTTAATTTGGACAGAAAAATATTTGCTAGTATTTTTATATATGTATATACACAGTTCTATGAAATTTTTTATACGTTTTGACCATACCACAAGAACCCAAGAAATGAAATAAATATATTCAGAGAATTTATTACGAACAGCATAGTTACAGATGTAGGAAGAAACGTCATATTTCTATCAAGTTTAATCTTCGTGATAAATTGCACATCTCAGCGGTGAAACACAGTTCTAACAAAATTAATGAAATCAAAATACACGTACACACGTTTCACGCAAACCTGCGAATTCACGTTCCCCATAATCCCCAGAATCATTATCACCCGCGTGGTATCACCACCTGCGGAACACTCTATAAAATACAAATTCACCACACGCGACAACAAAACAACGCATCCTGCTCGCGTACAGCAGCTTAATGCATCTCGAAAACATTTAATAAACGTTTTCCACCGGTTTCCTCGGCGAAGCGTCGCGAAACAACGCGATCAAGAGCGACGCGTTCGGAGTCGCGAGCCGCGCGGTGAAAAATGCACTCGTGCTCGTCATCGTGCACGAACGCTCGTTACCCGTACGTCTGGATTCGTCTGGGAGAAGCCGCAAGCACAAATTGCGGAAGCGGTAGACACGTTTGCAGGCTTGAGGCGGACGCACCGTGGGAGCTCACCTTCCGGTCGACTGGACTCTCGTTTGTAGCAACCGGTAACAGTGTGCGAATAAAGGACACGTATACACATTTCCACGGTCTTTGTGTGTACACCGGAATACGTGGATTCTAACTGTCGCTCTAGGCACGAAGGAAAAGGGGTATTAGATGTACCTTGCCTCGCCCTTGCGGACCCCTTTCAGCTCGTACACAACCACCACAGCCCGGGAATTAGAGCGTGAACATATTGTCTGTCTTGAGACCCGGAACGCTGATGAGCGAACGCGAACGTAGAATAAACGCGTAAGCTGAAGCCGGCGAACTGTCTGAAAATTAGCTGCAAACGAGCGGGCCATGTGAAACCGTCACGATTTAGCCGACACAAGTTGATCAAAGTACCCTGGCCCGTCAAAGTTCTATCGATCGTCGTGGTTCACCGTTTCCGATTGTGATGTTTGTTCCGAGAAAGCATACAATACGAATAGGAAAGCCTGGCAATGAGTTTTCAGGAAGACTAAAGTTGACGAAGTTAACGTAACTGACCGGGTTTCGATAATTTCAATGATCTGAAATTTTGTACGGAATACAGGGAAGGAGATAATGCTTCCTCGGTAGAGCGAGAATTTGTAGAGCATATTGAGGAATTAGAGCATGAATATGATGTAGATCTTCGTGGGGGAAAAGTTGGAGAGCGCAGCAAACGGGATGAAGGTACTTACAATTAGATAAAAGAAGAGTCGTCCGCGGAATAAAATTAATGATGCAATTTTTTACATGTTACGTCGTTGAAGAGGTACAGTGCTAATTGGATCGAATAAATAGCGCTAAGCACGAGAGTTTCTAGGTTCTGTTGAGTATCGAAGAAGGAAACGCACTGTAATTAAGTCGGGTATAAAAGCTGGAACAAGGTTCGTGTTCGCGTAACACGACAGACTGGCATGGAAAGAAAACGGGGAACGAGAAAGAACGACCTCAGAGAAATATACGTATGCCGGATATAACGTTTGCATTTCAATGTGGAAGCGCAGCATAAGAACATTCTAAATTTTTGTGGAATAGCAAGCTCGTGGAGAAAGGATGCGAACAAACCAACTTTATGCATGTATATTGTTACAATATTTCTGATATTCTGTTGCGCTCTTTTCTTTCGCCGCCGATCCCATAGAAGCGAAGAATTGGGGCGTGAATATGCAGCACGCCTCCAAGAGCGAGGACCTAGTAAACGCGAACCGAAGAATACGACACAGACGATGGAATGGGTTAGGTGGCACAGTAATCTAGCTAGGTTTCAACGTGCCGAACGTGAAGCTACGGAGAACGGGAAACCCCCAGAGAACCGTGGAATTGTCTCTTACAAAAATATCTGTCGTAGAGATATTTCATACAGGATTTGAAGACGATCGATTCGATTATGAAGTAGATACGATATCGTTTCACTATGAAAACTTCGATCGAAACGGTATAAGGAAGCTTGGATCAAGAAACGCTTTAAATAAAGTGGAAGATTATTTTTAAGTGAATTAGAAAAGTGATGCGAACGTTTTGTAACATAACCGACTATATACATATATGTTCAAGCGCAGTCGTACGGAATAAGAAATATGATATCGAAAAATAAGAATTCCCAAGTAACGGAAGATACAAGACAAGAATTCAGGATTCCTCGGTTGCTAGCTCTTTATAAAATCCAAGGATTCCGTGGACCGGATAGGCCTTGGTGGATCGCAGGGTCAGGGTGGCTCCCAAAGTTCGGATAGCTTGAAGGTTCTGGATGGGCTTGAGGGTCCTGGTGGTCTGAAGGTTCCGGGTAGTTTCGATGGACCGGATAGGCATCGGTGACCTCTAGACTCTAAATAATTCTGAGGATCTGAGTGGGACCCGGAGTCTGGGTGACCTCGAAGGTTAGGGTGGGCCTGAAGGGTCCGGATAACTCTGAACGCTTAACTTGGTCCGAAGAAGTGAGACTACGGGGCTTTAGATAGAATCGATTTATGATACTCTATCTGTATCCATGCGAATCTATTTCTACCTCTATTCCTTGTCTATAAAAATATGATGCAAATCTTAAAAATATATTTTATTTTATTCGATTTAAGCGTGGTCTTCGCGCTTTTGTTATTCTTGCGCAGCTGCCACCGAGAAAGTATTTCTTGATCGATACATTCGATACATTGTAGTCAAATAAATCCATGCCAGCTGCAAGCTTTGTTTATGCGCCACAGATAGTGCTGCTGTTACGGCACAATTTCTGAACGGAAAGAAATTGGACCGAACAACTGCCATATGTTGTTTGGTGCGAAGAATCGAAGAATCGCGGACCAAGGGAACGAGAAACAATACAGTGGCAGAATGGTGCTTTCTTCTATGGAAAAACATAGAAACGAGAACACAGAGGAAAATAAGGAGAAGTCCGTGCAAAAAGGGAAGGGAATCTTCGCTCGTACGTGCCGCGCGTCCATCCATCATGAGCTGACAACTCGCCTAGTCTGACCTGCCACTTCTCCATCACCTCGCGTTTAGATTATCTCTACACCGTCTTTCCTTCGTTGCTACCTCGTCCAGTGAACTCATTTTCTTCCTTCTAGTGTTTCCAATTCTCGGGGTTTCTAGTTCGACGCTCAGAGATGCTTATTGAATCGATTTCAAATGAGCTAGAAGAATGCTCGTTGCGCTTACGATCAATTGGCTGGCCAACAGGCCAGTAAATTGTATCTAATCGAACTTTATTCGAATTTCGTGTTCCAGAAAATTGTGTCACACATTTTTTTCTTTACCATGTATACATGTACGTTTTCCTTGATATTAATCTTAAGAGTTGCAAAATTTATGCAAAAAAGAAAAAAACATGCAGTCGGCAATGAAATATTATTTTTAGAACAAGATGGCTCCCGCAAGCATGCAAATAGAATCATCAACGTAATCCATTGCACGGAATAGATAGTGGAATAAAAGCATTACAGGGGGTTAGTTGGGACGCCGTAGGTCCAAACTTTTCTGCCCTGAAGCGGAAAGGGACATTGCTCGTAAATATAGCTTATGGGCTCAAAATATGAAATAATGAGATGTGCCTGTTAATATTTATAAGCGTGCATATGCTCGCCGAGGCCATTTCCGAAATAAATGGATACAAACGCGCAGGGTTCTCGCACTTCTCGAAGTCGTCCTCTTAAACATTAACTTTTACAAACTGACTGAGAGTGTGCACACCTCGCCGCACCGTACAATTCTTATGAGGTTGCCATATTTAACAGAGACCGAGACGGAGGAAGCAATCCTTTCCAGTTTCCTTTTAACTCGTTCGTCGTAGATACCGCAGCGTAATGGTTCCATGGAAAATTGTTACTCTAGCGTCTGTTTTCTTATTTCTTATCGGTTCGGCTCGCGAAACACAAGATATTAAATGTGTTTACTGGTAGCAGACGGAAGAGACATAACAGACGTTTGCTTTCGCGAAATAAAAGGAAATAATGAGCGTTCTCTGTGATAACCGGGAAAAAAGAAAGGGAACTACTGTCTGGCGTTGCGAACGGTTCAGCAAAGGGAAGAAAATTATACTTTTATCGGTTACGATTAAAATAGAATTTTCTCGTCTTAAATGGAATTAAACGGAACAGAGGCGAATGCTGTTTGTAAACCACACAGCTGTAGTTAATAAGGTTCCGACGGTTTAAAGGGCGATTATTAAAAATGCGATTTCACGTCAGAAGTAGATGCCCGTTAATCGCCTTCCCAACAATTTTCCAGGCCCGAATCGTCGGTTTATTTTATGATCCGTTTCCTTGAAAGCGAGTCAACGACTATACAACTTTTAATTAATTCCATGTCCTCGTGCATCATCGTCCGCCTTTCTGATCTCTACATTCGTACAGATTATTTTGGTTGTTTCAATTAAAAGGGGTTTCCTTTTAACATCCAAAAGACTGACGATCCAACGTAATTGCACTCTTTCCGCGGCTCTACGTCTATCGTTTCACCTGTCTTTCCGCATCGCAGATTATGGAAGAAAAAAGACACAAATAGGCCTGGTTTAAGCGTGAAAAACAGAGCAGTCAGACGGTAGTGATATTGTTTGTACATACACCGACGGTCCACGTTTTGTACGCGCGAGCCAGGCCCGTGCAGGCCGTACAAATAGGGTAGAATGATGGATATGATGAGCTGTCCAGATAGCAGACGAGGGTTGTTTTCAATACATCAACCCTGGTTAACCTTCCGGTGAGAATCGTTCGAGAGAAGTCCATAAGGAAGACGTAGACGAAAAAGACGAAGATGGAGGAAAGCCAATGAAGTCATGATTTTTGGGTCAGTAGGTGAACAGTGTACACTGTGCACTATAGTCAATTAAGATTCACAGTCGTTTACAGACGTTTCACAGACAAGAAAAGGGTCTTCTATTGTCTAATACTGTTTTAAGGAAATAAAAAGTAAAAGAGGCAATATTAAATGCAGACTGCTAATAGTAGAAAAACTTGATTAATTAAGACCAAATTCCAGAGTTTTCTAAATTAAAGCGACAGGTGCTCTCTATCCGAGAGCTCAATGTGAAATACGATTACTTTCCAGATTGGGTCACTTAAAGAAGATCACGCTCACAAGTAACCAGACAAGCAGCCTGATTAATCAAGACCCGCTGATTAGAGGCCCTACGGAAAACTCGAATCCACAATTACACGTTCACGTTCACGTACTCTGCGTTTCTGTTTGATTAACGCTGTACTTTCATCTTCTTTTTCCTTCTTCGTATTTTTTCTCCCTTTCTTTTTTCCTATTCATTTCCACTAGGTAACCTCTTTCGGTCGCGCACAAACACGCTGTCGCGTGCACACGCACAGAGAAAATTGAATTTGTGACCGCGAAAGCGCGACGTGGATTTCTAGCAATATTCGCGCCAACTCACAGAAAGTACACGGAAAAGGGACGTGATCGAAATTCGATAACTCACGATTCGGTGCCGCGTTCCTTTGTCGCGGTCCACACACGGCATCTTGCCTCTCTTGAAAAACGAAAATGGAACGACCAACGTTTATTGTCGGCAAACGATCTTGAAATAAACATTTCAGAAAATTACTCCAAGCAGCTTTGTAACATTAAATTGTCTCGTTATAGCGGCCAGCCACATCTCCGCTCGGTTCAGCGTTTCATTTTAATTGTAAACACTAACTAAATGCATAATTGCGAACGCCGGTGGCAATTACCGTGGCTCGTGTCGCAAGAAACTTTTTCGCCGTGCAAAAATCCGGAGGCTTTGTCTCCGAGTCCAGCGAACGTTCTTTCATATGCTCGGAGTTTGAGTGTTTTCGCGACTGCGGTTTTTAAAATTTCAGAAATTTTTACTCCAAGTGGATAGCTCTTGTATTCCGATACTTATTACCATACTGATTTTATTTCTGTTGAAACGAACATTTGTAGCAAAAAAAGATAACGAAGTCATTAAGATAAGTCGCTTAATATAAGTTCGAAAACCTACGGACTCTAAAATCGTATCTAGAAACTTATCTGGTTTCAAGGATGCACCGACACAATTTTTTGAGCCAACTCGCAAGATTGCAAGGCTCACGGAAAATTATAAAAGACTTCTATAAGAACAGTCTAAGATTCCTCTATTTCATCGCTCGAAACCTTTACTTTTAAACAAACGCTCTATGAAAAGAAATTTGGACAAGAGATCGGATTCGGTGTCGTCAATCCATGAAACAAAATTTCAAAGGCAACGATATTTTTACTCGCGGAACATCCTGTATCAACGTTCGTTCATTTTTTTTCTTTCCAAGGGGAAGAGTCTCCCGCCGTGAATACGTATGTAAATTCTATCAGATGTACGCGTACTCGCCGTACACCGCAACGAACAAACAAAGACAACGCATCGCATCAGCCGTCCGGAAGAATTTCCAGTATTCTCTCCGGTCTTATTCTTCCACTCTCTTTCGCTCCCTCTTTCTTCCACCTTATCGTTGCTTCCCTTGCTCTGATACTCTACACCGTTGCACCTATGAAGATTCGTCGTCGGAAGACAGATACGTCAAGAAGAAAGTCAGAATCTTATTTCCCGAGATGCTCCTTTTCCGAGCCTTTTCTTCTTCCTCTCGCCTTTCACACCTCACCCCACGTTGTCGGGCGGACCTAGGCTTTTCTCTATCTCGCATCACTGACGATGGAATAGCGTATCAAAACTGTAAGACGATGGGGCGAAGAACCAGGGGTTGACAGTCTCTGCGGCATAAGATCATGCGTGGCCAGGATACCAGACGTCTCGTGAGAATCCTGTTTCCAAAATGCGGAAAAGATCGTTTCTCATTCGTGAAACGTTGAGTACAGCGGAAACGAGACTCGAATCGTGCCCATCTCAGTTCTATTGCGACGAATCGAATTGGCTTCCGATCGTAAGCGTATTCGTATATCTATTAATATAAAGATCATAAGTTGCTGGAGGATGATAGATATCTGATGAAATTTTTCAAGTTTCTCCGAATGTGAAAAGAGTGAAAAGAGAATTGTGTAAAATAAGGATGTTGATGGAAATATAATCTAAAATAGGAAAAGTATTGGAATAATACGAAAGAGAAGCTTGCAATGGATAAAAAAGATATTTCATCGATTGTGCACCGGTATAAATAGGTACTGATATAATGTTCTGCATTGTTATGTAACTATATCCAAACCATTCACAACGGATATACAGAGAAAATGCTCGATAGTATTTATATTTAGCTGTTTGTTGTGTAACGCGATGGCGTCCATTGTTGAGAGGATTAACAAGTTAAGTGTGTCCGGAATACGCTACGTGACTCGAGCTGATCGATAAAAACGGTGTAGAGGGACGGTGGTCTACAGGTTGTTCACCGAAACGTAGCAGATTGGTGATATCGGTATCAAAAAGTAATATTATTTTAAATAATCTTGTTGGAAATCGCTATTTCGTTCTTTTCGTAACAGTTAAATAGAAGTTGGCGCATTGAAATATTTTTCTCGATATATCCAGATTAATGATTAATTCAAGTAATTTTTAAAATATTTAAAAGAAATCTGAGCGAACGAAGTTTCATTCGAACGATGAATAAATTCTTAAACGGACAATTTAATTTGTGTTAAGCACCAATTAATTTGTAAATCGCTTCAATTTTTTTCCCATTTTTCGGCAGCATTGATCTTTCCACTGTTCGAAAACGGTTTCGCGTTTCAAAAGCGCATAACAAAGCAATAAAACGAAAAAGGAAATTAATCGCTGGCTCGATAATTGTAGCGCTTAAAAAATCCTTAAAGAGCTATTTTATTCTCGCGAAAGATTTAATTAAGCGGTATTTTAAGATTCTCATAGCCAAATCCTGGGTGTATTAAAGAAAATTATATCTCTTAGCCGCGGCTCATAAAGCTGTTTTAAGTAAGCTAGCTCGTATTAAAAAATACCTTCTGTATTTCTTTCTGCTCGCCCGTGGAAGACGTAAATGTAATTTAATTTTCTCGTGAAACTCCAGCACCGGCGTAAAATCGAAACCTCGCGGTTCCAACCGACCGCTGTACATATACAGTTGCGTTTCACAAGCAATAACCGTAATCCAGAGATTATATTTGTGACACTTCATTCGCTTCGAATCACTTGCCTCATCTTCATAAATTTTTGATAATAATAGTCTAATCTTCATATATACGCGGAATTATAGGGAGTGTAAAATGCTCGTGTAGAATACACTGCATACAAAAACTAACATAAATAGTGTAAACAAAATAAATTTATATTAATCGTTTAACACGGTCTGTAAATAAAAACTCTATTTTCTCTCAAATATCGGTTTTACGTTGGAGTTAGATAGTAAAATTTTCTGGAAACGATCACCGTTATTTTAGAAATAGTACAAATAAATATTTAAACAGGAAAATGAGAAATTATTTATAAACCATTTCGGGCTTTATAGATTCTTAGAAATATTTATTACAAGAATATTAAAAGAATCGCGGAAAAATTAGCACAGTTAATTTTGATAAAGAAGGTTTGCTAAAACGGGAACAATGAAAATATTAAAGAAAAAGAATGTTCATTCGATCGTTTCCGAAGTTGTAAGATATTTTAATAAAAATATTGTATTTGGGAATTAAATTTTTCCCCACACCGATAGTATCATTTTTCGAAACAAAATTTAATTATCGCTTTAATAGCGCTTCTTTAAAGATTTGGTTACGAGCTGAATTTTTAATGTCCCGAACATTAATTGCCAATTAAATAAAACCATTAAGCAAAGCAACTTGTTAAACAATGATAAGTATACGCTCTCTCTGTATCGTTAATCAGTTTTAATCATATTTCATTAACGGTAAACTGTGTCATCTTGCTTCTCATAACCATTTAATTGTAATTTATTCATTCAATCCTTCATCGATGATTTTTATATATAATTTCCAATCGACGAACAGCAAAATAATATTATTATACTCCAGATACCTTAAAACAATAATAAAGACATTTACGAATTTCCTAACACTTCTTTAATTACTGAAACTTTTATTACAATCCCATTACTGATTCGGTCTTGACTACTACATAATTTTAAATTAAACAATTTAAAATCACATCGGAACGAAAAAACATTTATTATACAACAATTATTATACGCTCCTGTTTTTTTCTTTCGACACTACCGATTTCAAAAATAAATATAAATCCTACCATTAATCGATCAGGAGACATTCATCGTTTAAATCTTAAAATTCTTCAGGGATCGGAAAGCTGGAAGTAAGACCGATAATGTTTAATCATTCAATAAATCGTCAAAGCTAATTAATAGACCGAATTTATAGCAGCATGGGATGTTTGAGCAGCTAGTAACACATTTCACGACGGCCGTAGGCAAGACGCTGCTTCCTATCTGATAACACATTAATCCAGGACAAGCAACGAAAGCGGTAGCAATTCGGCAACTTAATTAAACCAATTAATATTGCAAGCGACCAGGATGACGACCGATCGCTATCGGGCAAACGTTTCCGATATCTGAGAACCGATCATGTCCGCAGATTTGCTGAATGAACGTACGCTGCCAATTACATGTATTTATGCGACGGCTCGACGTACGAATCTTGTATCATTGGATCTGTTCGTATGTTCGTGTAATGTTGCGCGTGTATAGGGAGAATGAAACAGAAGTTCTCTAAATTAAAAAAAATATTTGAACGATGAGAATAGAGTCAAAGTTTAAATGAAAGAGAGAGTCAAAAATTTTTAAATTGAGATTTCCATACGAATATGGGGCTTCGCTTTTCCAAAATTTGTGCTATTCTCCTTCAAATGTTCATGTTTTATTTATTCCTTTTCTGTAGATTTTGTTATTTTATATTTCTAAATTTTCTATGATTTTTTTCAGTAGATTTCTTAATTCGATCTACTCTTTAATAAAATATATATCGTTACAATATTTCTTGCGTTACGAGCAAATATGATCAATATGAACGTTCACGCGGCTCAAATTGGATCACTGTCCAAAAGAATAAATAATAAGAGGAAGTAATTATTAACGTAATCTGAATTAATGTTTATAGAATATTCAAAGAGCAGAAAATATTCCGAATCTACAAATTAAAATTAATTTATGTATATTCTCCTCATTATCACCACTTTATATTTGATATTCGTAACAAACATAACCACCAATGTTTACTGCACAATATTAAAAAATGAACACATCCAATGATTTTCCATCCTTTAGAACAGTGTAACAATTATCGAGAAGCATGCGATGGCGGTACTATCGATCCGCAAAGTGTCGGTGCTAGTCAGAGGCTTTTTCTATGGACAGATCAAACGGCCAGGCAACAACCAGAGAACCCAGGCCGGGTTTAATTGCTCGGAGCTTGTGTCGTTCGGCAATTGCCGCTGCAACGGCGAGATATAATCCTCTATATAATCCTCCTTTTAATTATTTTTTGCTAACGATTTGTGTACCAGTAATACACGGTACGCTCGCGGAAACCGCTAATAAATTAATAATAATTCACCAGACAAAACTGTACAAACCAGATTACTTTCTACCCTCTACAACATTCCGTGTTTCATACTCTCTACAACGTTTTCCGTTTCTGTCGTTCCTTTTCCCTCGAAATTATGGTTGATCTTGGAACAGAAAAATTAGCCACGTTCGAAGTTTCTCTTCGTATCTATTCGATGAATTATCGGCGGATCGAAAGAGAGTCGAACGAATCGATCAACTTTGCACGATTCTGGTTAGTGCGTTTAACAGACCAATTCATTTTCCCACTGCCAATTATCGAGTAGCTCAATGCATAACCGCGCTTCGAGTTCTTGCGTGAATCAGCGCAAACAAACCTAATCCGCGATTCATCGAAAATTTACTTGCAACGCGTCGATAAGATCGATTTCTAATCGATTATCGGTGCCACAGTTAGCACAATAACTGGAGGAAGAACCGAAGTGAAAATTGAGAGAGAGACAGAGAGATGGACAGTCTCCGGATTTATCGCCCGTTCAGAAATCGAAAAAAGTCCTGACTGCTCGGGCAAAATAAAACCGTGGCACGTTATGGACGAGCGCGGATAGAACATCCAGATAGAACGGTATAATCCACTACTAGTCATGGAAATTCAGCGCATCTTTCAATATCCGGCTCTATTTAACTTCAGCCATTCCTGTTTGTGCTACATAAATTTGAAATTATCAGCTACCGCTTTCGGCAAACAGTGCCAACGGTGCACCTTAAATATAACTTGGAACATGGGCGCGCAATAACGTTTCGAAACGGAGAACATTGGTACGATTTTACTCGCGAAGCGTAGCTAGATGAAAAGATGGGAAAAGTTGAAAAATTCGTAATATATCGGGGCAAAAGGTAAAAGAAAAATAGTAATCGATATTTCTCATAGATAGGAAATATGAGAAAATTGGAAAACTCATTTAAGCTCGATTCCGATTGAGCGATTCGATGATCGGTTATTCGAAACCTCCAGCATCGCATTCTGCTATGTATATGATAGAGTTAACTCCGAAAAGTTGGCAGATCCCTGGACGTTTTGCAATTTCGTTTGTTTGGCCAGCAAACGCAATAAGCCCGTTCGAGTCCGCAACTCGGAAACGACCGATTAATAAATATCCGAGCGTAATTAATTGGATTGCAATCAGACAGGACGAACGTGCGTTATTAAATTTTCACCGCGGCTCACCGTAGAACCTCGTCGTGGATCGCACTCGTAATTTCGTCGGACGTTTGTACGCTTAATAATTTACGAGCTTCAACGTTGTATTAATATATTTCTTTCATGACGTGGTGTGCACAGGTTATAATTGCGCCGCTAACGTAACAGTCAGTTATAGTGGCACAAAGAGCGTAACGTACCGGGTAAACACTGTGAACAACCGTTTCAACCAGCCTCTCCATTTGAAATCCATGCAATTAAGTAGATGTTCGGTTCATTATACTCGTTTTAATGAACATGACGAGAAGAGGGTGTCAGTTGTTTTGTTAGGATCCGCGGGTCACATTTGTAAAGCGAGGTGAAAGAATCCTATGAAACGGATGTAGCGTTCTCGAGAATTTCATACATTAGATAAATTGAGTTAAGCGTTTGCTTCTCCAGCTGTTTCGCCGTTCCTTGAAAAATTCCTTCATTTTTCGTGGATATACTTTTATTTTTATACATTTATTTCCATGCAAAATATATCGAATGAAATCATTTCTATGCAATCATTAAAGTTTTATTCACGTTGCATTTCACAATATACGTCGAATATACCGATCAATTCATTTTTACTTATTCTTCTTCTATTTAATCCACTCTACTATCCACGAAGCTACAATATACCAACTACTATTAAACACACCTGTAGACTGTGTACAGTCATATTACCATAGATGAAACGTTAAGACTTTGGAACGGAATATTTATTAATAAACGTCTCTTCTCGTAACTCTATTAGTCGAATAACTTAATGGAATCATCGTTCGCGGTGAAACTACTTTACAAGGCCAGGTAATCACTGGCTCGTGTACGATAACGACGGTCGGTAAACTGTAAGAGAGGGAAAAGATGGAAAACTAGCAGGAGAACGAGAAGGTCTACGAACCCACCCTTCTAATTTGATGTTGCGTGTTATTAAAGAGCCATTAAAACTCCGTGCATCTACTAATTATCTGCACGCAGTCTGTGTGCGGTATGGTTTAATCAATATTCGGCTTTGTTGCGTCCAACGAAGGAACGTAAATGATACCGAGTCCTGAGGCCTCCTATCACAACCGTACCTACGTACGTACCATTGTAAATGAGAATTTCTCGTTCAACTGTATACAACGAGGCGAAACAAATGGAGAAAATGTGCCGTGGCCGCTGGTAAGTGGAAGAAGGGTGTGGAAAAAAGGCGAAGGTCGGGGGAAAACGGGCGAACCGCACGTGAATTTTTGCAATTCCGATGTCGTCGACGCTATGCGGCAACCCCCGTTCTGTCGCTTCGAACGACAAGTACAATAACACGACGTTTTCACCGCGTCCTCTATTTTCCTCGCGGGTCTCTTTTCTAATCGGTGAACCTCGATGGTCAGTCTGCGTTAAATGCCTGTTAATTTATGCGAAAAAATACCGCGGATACATTACCGTCCTCCCGTGCTGTTCGGTCAAAGAATTTCATTGTTCCACTTCGTCTCATTTTCCACTGTTTGTGTTTAATTACGATACCAGTTTTTCTTAGCCTCTGTCTAAATGGATGTTAAACGAGAGCGAAATTTAACAGGTTCTTTGCTTCTCTTTGCAACGTTTTGAACAGAAAAAGAGACGATTAAATGTTAAAAAAATAATTATCCACTCTTTTCATCGACGCTTTTGATAAAACGAAAGATTAAAATTTTCCACGGTACCATAGAACGAGAACTGCGGTACAAAAGACAAATACCTGATTTATCGTGCGATAAATCGAACTTTTCAAAAAGTTGTAAACTTGGACCATTTTTAAACGACGAAGAAGAAAAAGGTAGCACCGTGGAACGCAAAAGGAGCAAGTTCGAAAACCGATAAAAGGGGAAATGATAAAACACGATGAATCGAAATCACGATAAATTAGCTTCCACCGAATAAATGCTTTCACGATCGAACGCAACAGATAACGAGCAATCGAAACTTTTCACCGTCAAACAATCGACAAAAGGCTTCCGTTACAGCCGTTCGAGAACTGGTCGTCGATGAATAAAATCGTCGCGACGAACAAATTTCCAAACTATCGAACCGTTCGGTTTTCCCTCGCCCCGTAAAACCCCATGCGTCCCTCCACAATTTAATACTTTAATTTCACAGATCGATTAAGTTCGATATGACGCTGCGAATCGAGAGCCGGGAAAAGAATTTCAATCTCGAAAGCACGTCGTTCACGATCTCTATCCCGTCATTAGAGAAGATTACTGTCTGGCTATCGAATTACGATCAGTTTTATGCGCGCAGCGCATCCTCTCGATGATTCAAGGAAAAGCTAGGATACATCGAACAACTCGTCGAAACTCGTCGTTTCTTGAATCGGATACTAGAACGAAAACGAGGAATCATTTAGAGGAAACAGATAGAGAGGGGCAGCGAGAGAGAGAGAGAAAGAAAAAAGGGGAAAACGGTGAAATTGCTTCATTCCCGTAATTTCCATATATCTTTCACCGATAAACGCCGAGCCATCGAAGGAACGAGCCAACAGCCATCGACAAACGAGACTTTCTTTATCTGGGCCAATGAAAGGGAGGGTTAGTCTTTAGAAGGGAAGTCGATAGTTCGATAAGTCTCACGGCAACGAACGTACTTTACGAAACCTTAGCACGCAATCATAAGCTCTCGCTTTTTCCTCGCAACTCTGTCTTATTCTTTCCCGTATAGACACTTGAGAACCGAACTTTTATGAGATTCGATCGGACGAACCCAATTCATGCACCGTTTGATTTAGCACCCATTCCATTTATGCAGGCATAGTAGGCATAAACTTCGACGTATTACGCTCGACGAAAAATAAGCTGCGTTTCAATGGACGTGTCTAAACGCACACGTATAGTCATCGTTGATTGAATATTTTCGGAGAATATATTTATTTGTTCAAACTAGGAATATTTGGTCTATCAGACGGATTTACATTAGGCGAAAATAGATAATTTTATAGTGTACGGTAAATTTCGAATCGCGTGCGACTGAAAGCGTTGAAGCGAAATAGTATTTTAGATTAAATATTTCAAACGCTGAGCTGGACTATGAAACAGATCGAAAGTGAGATAGCAGTAATTGATTTATTAAACAGAAGTTTTTAAATTTAGTTATCGAAGCAGTGAATTATTCTTGAGAAATTAATTATAAGCTATGACATATTAACGTTAACGGGAATGGATTTTAAAATTCTTTCTTTTAAAATTTATCAAAATGTTTGAAACGCACGATATGGAGTATTCCAATTAAAACGTTACAAAAGTTGAAACTGTGAACGTAACTCTTTTGTAAAAAGGTAAAAGAATTTTTCACAATGACACGAAATAACGGTGCACGGTTTTGTCAAAATGAGTAACGAACGTTTTCAGACCCACGTTTGGTAAATCTTTTTTTCATATTTATTGACGGCTGTTCACTTTACTACATTTGTCATGTAATTGCATTTATTAATTTAACAGTTGATATCATTTGAATTTAATGACTACTTGTCAGCGTGTAAACTTAAATTAGTTTCTATCAGTATACATATTTTGTTTGTTAAATATTTATTTTAATTATTTATATGCTAATATATTTAAATAGGCTTCGTACCTTGCTCTAGTAACATCGTTAGAAGATAAGATCGTTGTTAGCTCCATAATTAACACGCACGAATCAATAAATGCCTCGTCAGTAGTACACGCCTGTATTGGATCGCCGTTCAGTGAAGTTGGTCAGTCACTGGTCAGACCAAGCTACTCCAATCAGATTTTCGAATTATATAGTCGAACAATTTTTTAATGTATCATAGAAAAACTATTTATTCGCACAAGATTGAACAAATTTCGAACATTTTTTCTTTTTTGTAATGTTTTTATCCAACGCTTTTTTTCTTAATACTATTAAAACTTTTGTTGTTTCATGGACGTAGTTGGTTTTGATTTCTTGTTAAAAGAGGATAAGTAGAAAAGAATGAAGTTTTTTTATCAACTTTGCTTCACCATTATATCACTCATTATTAAATCTTTTTTTTTTAATAATTTAAAAAAATAAACCACTATAGATTTCCTTTTTTATCTCACGCGAGAAACATTTCCGAGATCGCGTTTATCCACCGGTTTCTTCTAATTCCACTCGGAAAGAATCTCGACAAAGTGTGATCGTTCAATTTCATAATGACCGCAATACAAAATGGCGATATTCGTCATTTTCTCTATCCCCTCCCCAGTGAAATATAACCAGCAAACGAACAAAAATTTCGCGATGCGTAATAATGCCATCAGTCAGCGAGAAAAATGATCGCGAATAAATCTCTCCAGTTCTACGTAGCAGAAAGGAAACTTAAAGGCGCATAATCCACTGATTAACGTCGGCCATTTCGCGCGGCCGATGCTCATGAAGGCGAACGATAAAGTTTCCCGAAAACATCGAGGTGTAATTTCGACGCGTATCCTTCCTATCCGGCATAATTCCGCAGGCAGGAAGCGAAATACGTTAAACGGCACAGGCCGCGGATGAACTCGTAAAACAACGAGCTGTTCCGCTCCGTAGAAACATCTCCTTGGAATACATTTGAATCTCATTCGAAACACAGAATGCTTCTGGTATCTGTAACTGTCGTGACCGAATGCGTTTATGCTAACACGATCCACCGACTAACTGCAGACGAATTCGATAGTCGACAGTTTCCGGACTTTTTAAGCGGCGTGCGCTGCGAAAACGCGCCAAAATTTTGTCCCACGGCCAAGGGAAACAAACTGGCGCGTGGTTACGGAAAACTAACGTCGAGAAAAATCTATTGAGATTTTCTTTTTTATCAAACGATAAATAAACTAGCAACAAACGAGGCTCGATTCACTTTTGAAACATTGTCATAAGAGACATACGAAGTGAACGAGTAAAATAATAGGACAGTTTGAAGTTCAAGAACACTGTATCATCGAAGCGAGAAAAAAGGAACGAATGATAAATTTACCATTATTTCGAAGTCTGTTCAGAATTGTTATTTCTTTGAGTAACGAACAACTGTTGTGGAGAATGGAGGAATACACGAGATAATGAACGTTCGGAGTAAACAGAGATCGAGCATGTGTAGTAGGCGACAGCAGGCGATTACTCGAATCAATACTTCCAGGAATCAGTTTTTGATATCCGTTACGCAAGATTGCACGATAGCTTGATGTGATTAAATTACATTTGATGGCAATAATCAATGTGGCACACGTAACGAGTCTCGATATTGTGCGCGCTGAGTTATTTTTCCTCGTGTATACACGGTGACCTAAATAAAATGTGTAACTATATAAGCACTGCTAATATCATCCCAGGAATAATGGGAAAAACGAACAGGTGGAAGGAAAATAGGAATCGATAACGAGCTCGATCAACGCTTCGAACGTGCCTGCGTTAGTAGGTAAACATCTGATAGCCTGAAAAATTCACGTTCCGGTTACGAACAGATCGCGGAATCGCTTAGAAGCCTCGTTGCTCACGCATTGTTTGCAATGGCGCATCGCGAATTTAACCACGAGAACGTTGTGTACACAGAGGCCAGCTTGAAAACAGCACGCGCGATGTACATACCTGAAATATTCATCCGTAAAGCTCGCACGCTCCTGACGATTGCATTCACCGATCATCGTTTTTGTACCGCATCGCGGATTCACTGGAACTTTTGCTTCGCACCGTCAGCGGATCCGGGCTTAAATTATTTCGTTACACTAATGTTTGATACGCTACAACCTTTCTTCGCGCGTCGATTTTCACACGCGTATCGTTATCATTTCATGAACTAATTGAAACCTTCCTTAAACATTAACGATCTTTTTCAATTAAAAAAAAAACTTTATCGGATACACATCTATCTCCGCCTATTTCGAGTATTTCCCAGAAGAGGGTTTTCTATCGATAGAGCGTGCAGAATGTTCACCGGACGTTTCGATCTATACCCCTCTGAAATCTAACAATCGGGATACGGAACAGTGGAGAGAACACGATTGAAAGCGTCGAAGTGGGCTTTCTCACCGAGCACGCTGGCCAATGATACCATAAACCTATTTCTCGGTCGGTGAACAAAAAAAAAAAAAAAAAAAAAAAAAAAAAAAAAAAAAAAAATTGGACAGAAAACAAAAAACAAAGGAAGCTGGAAAGAAAATAACGAAAAGAGGGAACAGAAGGGTTCGTCATTAAATTCAAATATTCCCAGGCGTTCGGGAGGCCGAAGCTTGGATGCAGCTGCTCGTTGGGAATTAACTTCGTCCTCTGAAGTGTTATCGAGCGTCGCGTGCACCACGCCATCTCGAAAAGCGGAGCTTCCCCGAGCTTTTTATCTGTAGTAGTGGAAAGTTGCGGCGATGATGATGGCGGTAGCGGCGTCGACGGTGGCGGCGATGGTGGTGGAAGCTGATATCGGCGGTGAATGCTGGTGCTGGCGGCGTTGGAATTTTCCTTGCTTCCATCACCGTGGGAAAAAGCAAAGAGCAAAAGCAAACAGGGGCAGTCTACCACCCCCGCGCCCGTAGCCCATCTGTCCCCTCGTTCCGTTGCACACAGAGAAAACGAGAGAAAGAGCGAGGGAAAGGGAGAGAGTCGGATCCCTTCGCCTCTCCTTCCTGTTTTCCCGCCCCTGGCGGATCGGAATCTGTGCCAATGGATGCTACCGCGTCTCGCTGGTCTTATTCGTCGAGAACGGTCGGAAAATGTGAAAAATTCCTATTAAGGGATTCCAATAGGGTTCTGCGGGTGCCAGGCACATAAAACATAATATTATTTCCGGAAACCGGCGGCGCGAGAATTCAATTTAGCCGCATGGAACATAATATAATGCCTCTGTTCGTTCTCACCCATGAGCTGTCTACCGTGCTCGTCTTTTTGTCACTATTTCGTACATTTCTTTGTATATCTTTGTTTAAGTTTTAAGTGTCCAGTCCACAGTTCTACTTGGCAGACGATAGACTTCCCTGATAGATCGAACCAGCAGCAGGAAGAATCGCTTCGTCTTTAATTCAGAAACGATTCAATCGGTCCGAGCGCAAACGCTACCGGAGAAGAGGGCCGTTTAATGCCAACCGAGCCTCTCGATTGCTCTCATTCTCCCCTTGCTTCTTCACCTTCTCCACCACCTCCTCTCGGTGTTCGCAACTTGGATTGCCCTGTCCCTTTCTCTTTCGCGCACTCCAGAATTTCCCAGTGTTGGCCGGTCGGTCGACCTCCAGTCGGAAAGTCTGTTCACCGTAGGTTCGCTGCACTGCGGGACTCTGATATCCGGTGCGACCGTTCTCACCACTGCACCTAAAGATAGCTGTGTGTATCTGTGTGTATCTGTGTGTACGTGTGTCGTTACCTTTAACGAACATGACGTTCGCCCAGAGCTAGAGGTGGATGTGACGTTCAGCGACCGAACGGCTACCATCTGCGGTCGCTGTGGCGTGTACGGTACCGAACCAACCGCCTAGTTAAATATCCTGCGTGCCTAATAAATTCAGAATTACCAAACTAATTTCCACATTCATCTAGCGCACTGAATATCTATGAATCGTTACGAAATTGCTGAGCCAAGTGTTCATGAATCGCTACCGAATTATCACCGTCAAGTGTCTGCCAACTACCCTTCGCGTTGAAACGATCGAGTGTTCCGGTTATATATATTTCCGTAGCTATTCGAGCATACTATGGCTTTAATTGTTATTGTACTCGAGGGATTTATAGTCCTGTGTGTTTCTGTTATAGTGAAAATAATTTAACTAAACACAGACAAGATTCTGCAAGAATAGAATTAAAAAAAATAGAATATTTATAGTACCAGAGAGATCAAAGTACAAGCTAGTATTTATTAACGAAAGCTATACAGTTCCATCTCCTGTATTCAAAATCCTATTGAGACCGACATCAAGAGGACTACAAAAGCTTAATATCCACTAGGACTTTAATAACGCATGGCTTTTGGTATTGCAACGCTTCGTAAATTTCGATGGAGGCATAAAGTCTCAAGCAGCTTAACTGCGCACAGACCACATTATGTATTATTTACGTAACTCGAGGCCAGGAACCAATGAAGGAACAGCAAGTTCGAGAGCAAGGCAAACGTACTACTGGGAATCGAAGCCATTAACCTTGCTTCGAAGCGACCCTGTGGCTTACGCACCACTAAATAATTCCGGAGCACATCCAAGGACCCCGTGGATCGGGTGCCGGGGTTATCAAGACGAGGATCTTTGAAGCGTTCAAGGGTGCTCTTCCTTTTGGGGATATTGTCGCACCCTCGCTGCTAATCTTTCATTTTGCCGTCCCATTTGCTCGGTCAATTCGCACTGGGACGAGAACGCGTAACGAACTCGACGAAAACCACCGACCGGTGTCAGAAAACTTATAAACTTCGAGCTTCTGAAGCTTACGAAACCTTTCACAAGCATGTTTTAAGCATATTTCGAGACGTCCTGCAGTTTCGCGTATTATCTAATCCCATGTAGACACGGAAGACTTTTGTGGATATCAAATAAATGGAAATATGAATGTTTGATAAGCTATATAGAATTCGGTATCAATTTTAATTAATATGATATCGATCGATTACGTTCCAGCGAATGATTGGCTAAAGCTCAAAATGCGTATCAATTAAATAAATTAATATATACGATCGTCATAAAATATCGTATACATTTTTGTGTTTATGAAATTCTGATATAATAACTTATGCCAAATTTGGAAAATAGAGATTTAATTAATAAAATCCTCAAAAAATAGCTCCGTTGAGAAAAAGCTTCCTGCAGCCAATTTAACTAAATATCAACTCCCTCGTCGACCAAAAAATTTATTCCACATTCCTTATCAACGATGTAAAACAAGCAATACAATAATCTCAAGAAACCTCACTCGACGAAATTCCACGTGGATACCTACCAGCAGCAATGCTGTAAAAGTATGTGGAAGATTTTTAATTTCGTAGCACGATTATTTTGCACTAACGCCGGTACGAACAGGAAAACATTTAATTTCCCACCGGTCCCAATTTCGAGCCATTAAAAACCCTTTACTCGAGTCTCGTCTGCTTATCGAGTAAACCCTTAGCTCGTGCAGAAACGTAAGATTGTCTGCAACCAGTATGCAGGCCAAGTGCCAAGACTGCTGTGATTCGGGGAGCGCGAGGAGAAACAAAATTGCTCCCGAGGTGAATGTATACAGGGGAAGAAGGTAACGATGTATCAGGACGAAAGATGCATTCGAGTCTATTATTTCCAACGGAGCACTTGTTCTTTTCTCGTCTCGCTTTGTACCTTGCTCCCTACTTTTTTCTCGTCCGGAGTAAACGCGCTCCTTTCTGATCTGATTTCCTCGTTTCGCGGCTCTTCGTCACTGTCTACGATGCTTACTCGTTTCCACGTGTTTCTTTTGCCGATTTTCTTCGTAAATTGTTGCCTGGAATTTCTCGTTTCCTTCCTCGAATAACATCGACCGATTCCACGCGAACTCCAATCGAAAACTTTTCCTTAAGGAGCGTTGTTTAGGGTTCTGTGCGCCGACTTACAATTCCTACTATCTCATTACTGTTGCACAGGATTAACGCGCCCGTTTTACGCCTCCTGTAACGCTGTTCGTCGGAAATTTTTTTGCTTCTTCCCAAGGTATCACGCCACGGTTCTTTCGCGAAAGATGCGACGACAAGAACCGTAATTAGTCGGAACCATGAAAGAAGCGCGTGTAATAGAACTTTTACAGCCCACTCCACGTTGGAATTCCCTTCTATCGTATTAAGCAGCTGCAATAAGCAGGCGAGCTCGACGCGATGAGGTAGCAAGTTTGCGAGCAATTTGTCGTAAGATTCCCGGGGTCAACTGGCCGACAAATGGCGCAAGCATGGTGAAACTTATAATGAAGTTCTTAAATTTTGTTACACTTACGTATTAACTTCCGAGGACAGACTCTGGCGGGAGATCGGTAAGAACGTTAACTAAATCGATATAGTTCATCGTTGGGAAGAAAAGAAGAAAAAGGCGGGGTCGATCTAAGTTACCAAAGTTCGCCTCAATTACCAAAGCGCAAGGGGTGAAACGTAATTTTCCCTGGGATAGAAAAAATTCTCGTCCACGCGAAATAACTGCCAGAAGAAATTATTGTTGAAATATTCATGCTGCCAACACCCTAGAATAATCCCTTTGAGCAGCTGGAATAATCGAGGAACCCTGCAACCACGTGCGATACAGAATATTGCCTTTTAATCTTTCTTGGTTAGCTTTAAATATCTTTTACCATCAAAAACCCGACGTGTTGCGGACGTGTTGCGGACGGAAAAACCTGTCGTGTGATACAAAATTCCGGCGAACACTTTGCATTAAGTTTCGAGCAACTTCTTTTGAATATCGTCTGAATTATTTTAAATATGCGCTCTGATGTACAGCGTGGTTCAAATCTTCTTAAACGTTAATTCGTACGCACCTTTCATAAGGAACGAAACGGTCCTACTACATTTTAACCGGTAGTTACTTTGCTCTTCTGTTTCGAGTGAATATCATTTATGCAGCGTTTCAACAGGCATCGAAGCGAACGAATGTCTGAACAGAACTGCTGTCTGCAAACGTTTATGGGAGATTTTACTGTACACCAGCTGTACGCCCCTTTTCGTGCCTGCTAAACCGTAAATTTCCAAAACTTGTTTTGTCCACTTCTCTGAAGGTGAATACAGTTTTAAATACCGCCAAGAAACTTTTACGAGCACAAACCGCACGGCACTGTGCCTTTTTCGTAAACCAGGACAACCGCTTCGTGATTCGATTTGATACTGTGATTGAAAACGACGCTTGGGTCAGTGATGACAGTAATGAGAATCGTGCAAACGTTATTTAAAAAGATGAAATAATTTAAACCTAAATTTATCAAATTTATTTAACGCGAGCGAATGACTTTAAGCATAATAAAAACAATGCGCTAAATTAATCGCTATTGTACAGTAGAAATAGGGAATTTACAGATCGATATTTTTACTATGGTTTCAACTACTGGATTTGGGTTAGATTAATCTCTGGATACGTTAAATCTTAAGTACATTGAAAATTAGTCTGTACACCGACGATAATGTCAGTCTATAAAGCTCAATTATGAATAATCGAGGGCAAAGGTTAATATCGGTTTAAAAGTATCGGATATTTCAAAATATACAAAAGCAAGAATTCTAACTAGCATTGGTAACTATAGCATAAAGTGAAACAAATTAAAAGTCGTAATGGACAAAATAATATATTCCGAATACATTCTCAATATTCGGTACGAAACTTTTAACAGTACTCATACGGAAACGTACATTGTACGTACGTTTATGTAAAGATTAATATTTTCCATATCTATTGTACTTCCATAGTTAAGAAACCGTACCTACCCAGAATACATAAACGGTACTTCGATAAAAGTAGCCGGAGAAAAACCAGGAGGACACGGAACATTAGCAACAATGACCAAAGGATACGGACATTGGTCCGAAGGTCGTTCAGTAGCCACGTCCTTTTACCCTTCGGTCAGATTTGGCGAAGAAAGTAGATCGCCGAGATCGCCCGAAGCAGGTTTTCCTTTGCCGGAAAGGAATATCGACTTCCGATAAAAGGAAATCGTGCTTTGAGAATCTTTCGCTTCGATATAAACGATTTGAACTTCCAACGACGGTCCATTGAAGCGAAACGATTTGGCTTTTTTCGGATGTTCCGACTGTTTCCCTCGGTTAAACTACTACATAATTTTAACTCTCACAGCTTCGCGTAATAGCTGTGCGTTAATTTGAAAACGCTGAACGTAACAGATTCTTGTAATTTGAATTATAAAAAATTTTTTTTACAATTTTTACTCGATATAGGTGCGCGAAAAAATTTTCCCGACCCAGCATCGTAATTTCTATTTCTATAGAAAGAGAGAAGCGATGACCGGCACAACGCAGGGGGAGTTTAACCATTTCAACAAGTGAAATACATCACAATTTGAGTTTCGCGGCATACGCTGGCCACCCACCACTTTTGAACTCCGCCTCCGCCCTTTCGTGTTTTACAATTACGGTAGTTTTATGAGTTTCAGCCGCACCCGTTCCCGGTAGACTTCTGCCAACTTGTGATTGCGCAAGTTTCTGGTTTATGAGCGCGGACCGTCGGCTTATCTTTCTGTGATTCTCCTTTGCAATGATTGCATGTGCGTGCGTACAATTTACTGTTTATGCAAATCTGAATCCGCTTGTACTTTCGTCGTGGTATAATCTTTTTTTAACGGTTAAAAAAAAAATATTAAATCTTTATTTTCATTTTAAACGCAGAGTAATACCGAAGTTGCGTATCTATTATTTTCAACATATATTTTACAAAGAAGCGTTCGCAATTTAAAAAAAAATATTAGCATTCCTCGACTGAATTGCCGGTATTAAATTTTTTCAATTCTCAAGATAAAATTGCAGTACTCGCCAGCCTAGAATCTGATATCCCCTGAAATTACAATCTGTCGTAAATTGGTGAAAAAAGAATCGCTGTTAGGTGTAATTTTTAAAATCGAAACAAGTTCACCAACGAAACCCACGATTAAATTTCAATTTTAAGCTCGCCGTTAATTCTCCAGCAACGTCTAGACCGTTGGCCCTCCAACGCGGAGAACACGATTGTTATTTGCCGATTTGGTCGCTCGAGAGAAATCGCGTTGGTGGCGCAGTTTTTTCCTCCCGTCGCGTCGTCCGCCGCCGGAAGCGGTGCGCGAACGCGACGAACAGCTTTGTTCAGCGAACCGCCGAATCTTTCGAGCTCAGCCGACAAATTACTCGACGTCGATCGCGCGTTCTTTGTTCCACGATGATCCCGACGTCGGCCAGCACTAACGAAGCAGTGGCATAATGAGGTGTGACACGAGAAGGTGGTAGGCAGTCGCTCGAGAGAAGGAGAAAGGGCGGTGGAGGGCTGCTTCAGACACCCCAGTTACGCAGACGTCTGATGGGGTTCGACGGTGAGCTCGTGGATTTCCATTCTACCGCACCCCCGACCTGGCGAGGCCACAACAAGGCAAAACATACCGGGCGACATGTACTCACGTGCTCACCTATACCCGTCACCGCGTAAACAAGATTGTGCATTCGTACACACGCCAGCAGCGATGGGTCTTCGATGCATCGCACGCAAGCCCCGGATCAAATTAGTCTCCCGAACGTCTGCTGCTGTATTTCGCTTCGGATAGAGGGAATTGTGAGTTGAATGATTAAAAATCCTTGGATATGTCAATCGGGATGTTCAACAATCGTCTATTGCTGCATTCTTTGCGGTATTACGATTAAACGGTCAAAGGATTATTGAATTATACTATACTATAGTAAGAGTGACACGATATTGGATCGAAATTATAAATTGCAAACCTGGAAATTGTATGTAATTTGAGAAAAATTTTATAAAGCTTATTTACAAAATTACAGAATCAGAGAACGATATTTCTAATTTAATTATTATTGTAAGTTGATACATATAAATTTGCATAAATTTACGAATACGATTGATATGAATTTAAGATCCAAAAGTGCTGCGGATACAAATTCAAGCTACATATCCCACTTTTCAGTTAACAATGCAAATAACGCGAGCAGAAAACAGTTGTTCACAAATCATTCGAAACTTCCGTAATAATTCAAAACTCGTGCCCGATAAATATAAGACGCAAAGTGTTGTCGTTTCTGAGCAAAATTCGCACGATTTCGCAAATTTATCCAACTTGGAAAATTCTTGGGGACTAGTTCGAAGAAACTTTGACCGTAGAGTCGGAGAACCTTGTTCCCATCGCTATGTAGAAGTGCAGCCTTATTCATAGGGGTGAGAAAGAGAGAGAGAGAGAGAGAGGGTGCGGTTCCTAAACAACTCCTTGGCGCGGAGAAACAAGGAACGAACCTCTGGTTCTCCTGGACTTTATAGGAAACACACAGGGAAGCCCCGAGGGTCCGAAGCGACTCGACACGCCGCGGCTTTGCCACACTCTGCATCGATACCTTTCGATAACATCAACCTTCCGCCACCCTCGGTTTTATTCACCGGTGCCACTTGTCTCGCCCCTTTTCTCGCAAATCCTTTATCCCTCTGTCGCGGCCCTGCTGATAAGGACAGCTGATACTTGATCGATACGATCGTTTGCCGCGACGTTTAATTAAAGTAGCAAAATTTTCGACACGACAGGAATTTATACGATGGGGATGTTTTTCAAATATTGTGACAAGGGGATGGTGTGCCGGAGGTACATAATTAAAAATAATGGTATTGATACGCGACTTGTGGTCTTTCGAAGGTCCGGTATTGAAGTATTAAATGGTAAAATATGTGTTAACGAGTATCGTAAATTCTGTATCCAAAGAGTGAAGAAAGCAAAGGTTGTTTCAAAAGAATTGTTTCTTTCACAGAATAATGGATTTTTTTCTTATTGCGTGTTACTTGCAATCCAAGTTTGTTTCAGTGTTATACGCTCCCCAATCCTTTTTAGTGTGTAATTATTAAAAAAATGTATATTCTGTCTGTTAAAAACCTTCCGCTGTCCCTAACCTACAACACGTAACGTAGGAAAGAAGAACTAACTTTGGATCCTATTTCCAGACACGATACAATCTACCTCTAACCCTAAACGCAACCCAAAGACCCAAACACTCGATTCGTGATTTCGTGAGAAGATATGAAAACGAAACGTTCACCGGTGAGTCAACATATTTCCCCAGGTCCCTCGTGACATAGCAGATTCAAGGTGTATGGTATGTAAGCAAAGAGTTTGTAGGAACAGTGCAACTCGTTGCCCTGAAACAGGTTGCACGAGTAACGAAACGGTAGACGAGTTCTATAAAGGGCAACGACAGTTCTCAGTCGGATCGGGAGTTGAACAAGAAACTCGAGCTTCGGTGGCATCGAGCTGCGAACATTTTCTCGTCAGACGAAATTACCGTCGCTTCCGGAGAGTCCTTCGATTTGCGTTACCAGACGTAGCTGCAGGCACCTGAGACAAGGGTGCGCATTGAGAAAATGCCAGGATAGCTTCCCAGCCAACCTGTCCTCTAATATATCGTGCGAGCACCGACGTTGTAAACCCGATTTGATGTTTGTGCCAGCCATGCTGCTCTCGCAGAAACCGTAAGACGGACGCGGACCGACAAAGCCGAGAAACATGTTCCTATATAGATCGCTCGTGTTATTCGCTTCGAACGGAATGCAATTTTATTGCTCGAGGTACTTCGTGAAAGGAATATTCGTGGCACCCTTTCGACTTAAAATACGAAACGTTCAACACGGTTGCGATTTTCTGCGAAAGACTTAACGCTGCTTTCGGAGATTTCGAACAGTGGATGAAAGTCGATTGGAAGAATATTAGATTCTTCGAGATTCTGGAATAATTTTTAATAAACCATTTGAGCACGTGTCATTTGATGAAATAACGCGCAGAAAAATAGGACCGCGTATACGAAACAGATAATTCGGACCAAACGTTTCCCCTTTTTGGGGGTGGAATATTTTTTAACTGACTGGAGAACGGTAAAATTTCGAGACTCGAAAGTACGATAGAAAATGACGCACCGATATATTTAAAATCAGTGGAATCATGTATAATTTTGTAAAAAATTTTATTCGACGATCGTTCGGTAAATTCCGCGATACGAAATTGAGTAAGTTCAAAGGGTAGGAAAAAAAATAGCAACGTGTTCGAGCGGAGCTAGTTTTCCATCTCTTTGACAGCATAAACGCAAAAATTGCGAAAAAAAACCGGGCAGACACGATTAATAAAAGTGGAAAGCTATTGCGGGTCGGTCGGAAATACACGGAATCCAATCCTTCCGGTTTACCACGTTTCCACGTGGCGCAAAACAAGGACTTTGAATTGCGGGTTCCACGAGGGCAGCTGAGCGTGACAAGAGCGAGAGTTTGCATTTGTTCCGTGAAACCGTGGACATGCAATGGGAGCGAATTGTCTATTGGTTGCTAGTAAAATTGACGACATCGCATCTCGTAAAATCAAGCCTGCGAGAGTTTTACGGCCGGCCAAAATAATTGGGAGCTCCGAAGGGAGAGACCGATGGTGAACGAGGGAACCTATAACGAGGGCCACTTCATGGAATCCCATGCTCGATCTGTTATACTGTATCTACAATACCTCGATGAGCGGAGACCGGGAATGGCGGTTCCGTTCCTGTTCCTGAGAGAGACGAGGCCAGTAATGAGACACTTTAATTAACGCACTTTTCCCCACTGTCACAACACGCTTTATCCCCTGAAACGCCGATAGCTTTTGATCTCACGTATACTTAAATCGATCGAACATATCGACGACTATTCGAGATTATTCTTTCTTGCGTTAAAAATCTCTCATTCACCAGGAAAACAATAAACTTTAGTTTACCGCTTCTATTAATAGCGTCCACTGAGTGAACATTGGAATCTGGCATCTAATTGAAAATTTCGAGCTACAGAGGGATCATTCTGATGATAAAAATTATTTACTTATCAAAATAAGTCGATAAACTCGAATTAGATTTAAATATTATAGAAATAACATACGACCGCACCTTTCCTTTAACGTGACGAGCTTTTATATCATTTTATATCATTTTATATCATTTTATATCATTTTATATCATTTTATATCATTTTATATCATTTTATATCATTTTATATCATTTTATATCATTTTATATCATTTTATATCATTTTATATCATTTTATATCATTTTATATCATTTTATATCATTTTATATCATTTTATATCATTTTATATCATTTTATATCATTTTATATCATTTTATATCATTTTATATCATTTTCCCACGTTTACAGTTTTGTGCGTGTAATAAAAACGAAATAATAATAATTAAAATAAACATTAAATTATTTCCGATCGAATTACATTCAGTGTATTTTCTTTTCCATGAATAAATATGGTTTCACAAATATCGGCGGAAGGATAAAATGTTCGTTCACCGAAAGCTCAACAATCGTTGGAGTTGGTTCAAGTTTCAAGTAAAACAACTATACGTAACACAATGCAACCCAACAGGTGCTAAACGTCAGAGCGAAGAGAGCTAATTTTTAAAGCTCTTCGCACAATAAATTTCGCATTACGAGTCTCGTTATGACGGCTGACGACATCGAGTCGTTACGAGCAGCTTTCCAGCCAACAACGGGCTGTAGACACTGCGTTCTACAGGTAGACGGACTTGTTCACGCGACACATGTCGGCTATAACCCGGGGAACGATGGCATTACGATAACGCGTGTACGCCTATGCTGCTCTAATACGTATTTACTGCACAGAATCAACTATCGTCGGTATTTTGTTATTTTTTTACCAATGCATGGTACAAGAGGTAAAAATTAGAGTTCGTAAACAATGACGAATGAGGTAAACAATTTCCATTTCGTTCTATATTTAATGTAGTTTTCGATAAATGAAATGAAAATCTAAATAAAAATTACTAAGACCAAAGTAAACGTTCGTAAAATATTTTTTGTAATTATTTTTAAGAAAAACTTATAGAAATATTTCTATCTAGTCGGTTATCGACTAGTGCGACATCCACATTAATATTGCTCGTAGAAAAGGAAATTAGGACAAAGGGTGTTTCGCTTTCATTTGTGGCAATTGCACCGGTGCCAATGAAGGCAGCTGACGCTAGTTCGGACACTGTTATCTACCACTGTGTTATTAATTAACTACAAATTAGTACATAATTAGTAGTTACGAACCGGCGATATTAAACTGCAATCTACTTGGCGAAGTAAATTCACTGATGCTGGCAGTGCGCTGTTTAAACGTGATCACATAATTACGGGTACACAACGGCTGAAATTGAGTCGTTAAACAACATGGCCGCTTGGCAGCTCGTAGACGGAAATTGTAAAATTAAGAATATTATTGACGCGTACGCAGCTTAACCCAATCGACACAGTTCCACTCTGCTCTAATTTAACGTTTACGCTTCGTCATTTTTTACTATCCAGGCACAAAAAACCAAAAAGAAAAAAAAAAGGAAATTAACAAAATCAAGTTCTCGGATTGAAATCCTGAATCAGCTCGAAATACTAGACGAGCTTTTCGAGCTCTCTACTTGAATTTCCTCTCTACTCGAACACATTGATACTACACTTCGAAAAACTCTATTCAACAACGATGAATAACACACATAAATCATGATTGAACGTGCACGCCAAGTAATGAGGGTATTCACTGGGATTGCAATCTAACAAAACTAGGTTATCGGAGTCGATGCATTCAAAAATAAGCAAATGCGGAGATCCAGCCATGACCAATGGTCAGCTCAACCGCCGTGAAAAATTCACAGACCAGAAAGAATCGATACTTGTGCTTCACGTGCCTCTTACCGCCTGAGTTACGACGTCTGATCGCGAAAGTCGTTTCACCCTTAACCCCTCTATCGTTCTTCTCTTCGTCCCCCATTCGACAATTCCCAGAATCGTCTCTCTTTAGCTGGATGCTCTTCTCTCCACCTACCACGAATCTACCCGCTACTATTCCTAGGGGCGATAGTCGCGAAGGATCCGGGTCGCGCGTAAATTTCCGGAATCTTAGCTGATATATTACCGTTTGAAATATAGGTTGCCAGGAAAGAGGCAGGATGCTAGTTTGCCACCGCGACGAGGTCGTGGCACAGTTTACTTTTAACATCCAACATCGGAAGATCGTCCAATGGGATTACTTGCGAGCCGGTTGATTTTCGAACGTCGAACTGCTTCATCACTCGAAGTGTTTTCTGCCAAGATTCGTTAAGGATGCACTAGTATTTCGGTAGATATGTTATAGAAATGAACTACCGAACTACATCTTGACCGTGCAATAATTTGCAAGGCCTCGCCTCAAGAGGCTGAGATTGCGATGGGAATTCGTACCGGTCCCGGAATGGTTGTAATATTGTTTAGTACATAGATTCATGATTTATCTGTTGTATAGAAATATAGCTAGGCTCGCTTGATGCTTGATTATTAGATATACATTAAATTTCTAGAAGCGTAAAACGAGTATCAACGTATGAGTTAAGTTTTCCGTATTCATCGATAGCAAGAAGTACAATTCAATTTCTTGATAAAATGCAATTTCGCTGCAAGATGTTGTTGATTGTTCTATGAGTTTGTAAGGGTAAGAAGAGTAGCTGATTTCTATCCCAGGTGTGCCAGTGTTTTTGCAAGGGGTGGAATCCCGCGCCCGAAGCACTGCTGTAGGTGTAAAGGGAAAGTCTACAAGGCGTAGACCTGGCTAAGGATTTGTTACGCAAACATCATCGTGACGTTACGATAACAAATCACTACGTGTTGACTTCCAACACCGACGAACGGTCGAATCCCACAACGAGAATTCCCTGTTTCTGTTTTCTCTTCGGTACGAATCAGATTTCCGGATTTCGGATAAAGCCTTTTCACAATACGTGGATAACTTTTTCGATTTTCCTTTTACCACTGGTATCGAAGTTTCTATTTTCTTTTTTCTTTTTTAGTCTCTCTTTTTTTTTAACTCTTTGTCTCTTCAATAAAGCCCTGTCATTCGGTTTCACCTCTGTCAGTTTGTCATCTTCGGAATTCACTCCCGTACATCATGTTCGATTTATGATTACGCGATACCTCGTCATTCTTTCTTTGCAGGAAGAAAAATTCAAAAAATATGTACATACATTTTTCCAACAATAGTTTATACCAAAAAAGGGAATAATTAGAAACGTTGGTTATTTCACTATTTATGTTTCTTAACGAATCAGCTGCTAACGAGATTATATTAGATAATTGGTTCGCGAAAAGGTAATATTCGATTGCTTTGTTCGTTCTTCTCTTAATATCGTTCTATTGTTTCCTGCCAACTAAAGCGAATAAAGAAACTTTCGAGACAAAAGTACTCGACAACCGTATCAACTTTTCTCTCAATATCCACTTCGAACATTTTAGTATTCAATTACAAACACGACAAATAATCAATGGGAACCTAATTACAACGATACAGAATCACATCGGTCACCTGAAAGTTACTAATATCACTCGGACATTAATCTTTCATTTTTCCTTGAATTGACAAATTTCAAGGCAAAATCGGACGCCAGCAGCGTGTCACGAACGACGACGTTTCATCCAGCGAATTCGATTTTCGACAGTGACACTAATCGAGCCCGAGAGCTGGAAAGTTTCTTGTCAACGTGAAACGAGAGCTTCGTTCTTACATAAAAACCAAAAATTTTTCTGGCCACAGTCAGCAACGCAGTCCACGCACGTATTCCATCAAGAGGCGAAGCCGGAAGCAACCCGGTATGGGGTCGAAGGTGGCTCCTCGGAACTATACTTTACAACCACGCGCCACACCGGGTCAAGATAAATGTACTTCGACTTGAATAAGCTCTTATTCCGCTTATCGAAAAGGACTACGTGTTGTTACGCTCGACTCGATCGCAGCCATTCGATGCGATTTAGATCGATGCTTCACGATAATGTTCAGGATTTGCCTGCGTGGCCCTTAACGTAAGAATCGATTCGGCTTGCTTAAGTGGAGACCGCCATACGTATTGAAAAGCTGTACCTATTTCATGGCTAGGTAATCCTATTTCCATAATGCTAAGGGAAGCGACAATATGCGAGTAAATGCATTTCTCTAGCTACCCGCGTTGAATTTTAGTACGATATACCAGGTAGTTCTTTTTTTAGATTTTTGCGATGCGAATAAAATAAGGAAACTGTGTTTTACAATTTAACAGGTTTTAAATGTTACATTAAATTTCTTTTATGTGATTTGCTGCTTAATGAATAAAAACTGAGTAACACTTGAGGATTCTAGAATTGACCGCAAATAAGGCTATGCACGGGTACATTTTAATTTCCGTTCCAGTTAGTCTATTTATGTTACGAGGCTTATCAATTTCTATGCGAAATGCTGCACACAGCAAAATCAGATATAAAATCAGTGTGTTTAGCGTCACATAGCCAATATCGCGATGATTGTATCATAATATTCAAACGATAATATTATCGCATGTGAAAGTAATAATTTATAAGAGCTACTGTGTCAACGTATACAAATTTTCGTATGAATAATGCGAGTATTCATCATTGTCGAGATTTAAATAAACCAAGTACAACGCCACATTTCCAATTGGACCGTAACGTGAGATACGTGTAAACGAATACAATGACGAAGGAAATATTTATCGTGCGCATAAAAGATTAAATATTATGTTCGTTTTTTATCGATGGTAAAGCGACGAGTCACGTTGCTTTTATTATTTCTTCTTTCATCGTTTTTTTTTTTCGTTGGAATAAAAGTCAGGTTTGACGACAGCCTGCAAATTGCTGGCACGCTTTCATCCGGGGTAAAAAATTTACATAAGAAACCTTCTGACGAGACTGAGACGATCACGATACACTGTAATCACTTTTTGTTAAAACTCAGCGTAAAGACGAAAAAAGAAAATAAAAAAGATTCAATTCGATGCAAAATGGCACAGTTGCTACGCGCGTTATATATCGCATTGCGAACGCATCGGAATACAAAGCAATCGCAACTAGCGGCAAAGTGCTATAATATATACACACACACACACATACATACATACATAAATACATACATACATAAAGATCTTATTCGAACACCTTTCCGTATCGACAGAAACAGATAAAGCATCCGCTGAACCTACTCTCGACCCGAAGAGAGAATTGGCAGTTCGCAATCGACCTTTGACTTTGATCGATCACCAGCAACACCGCTGCTATTACGTATTCACGCTATTAAACTCCTATAATTCTCTCCGCCTATCAACAATATCGTTTCTCGTTAAATATGACGCATCGTAAAAACGATATACACGTAATAAAATATCCATTTCGAAAGTTTGCGCGTGTAATCGTTTGGAGAAGCTTATAAAAAAAATGATCGAGTCAAACAGGCGAAAGAAAGGTATTTCTTTATCGCGCAACGTTTGAAGAAATGTGTGATTTAATAAACACGTACCATTTGTTCGGTTATCATCGTACGAATTTTTAATCACGATGCGATAAAAGGATAGACGTGGACGTCTCACTTTTATACTTCTTCGAGTATTAATTAAACCCCATGGACACGTTGACACGTAATTAATTTCCGAATATAAATTGCTATCGCGTCCTGTTCGTGGATAAAACACCCTTACACAAGCTCTTTCGCGATTTTCTACGTATTATCGACTCAAAGAAATGTAAAGTAATACGTACAAGATAACGTCGCGGTGAACCGGTTACATATCGTTATTCTACGTCACGCTACGTCGCGTTAAGCCTAGTATTTTGCACGAGTTAGCGTGTTCCCTCCTATCGATAACGCACATACTAGTATCTTCTCGGCATATTAGTTCCACGAGATCGATACCACTAGGAGTTAAAGAAACGCAATCAAGGAAGCTTCGATGCTAATTATCACCCGATACAGTATCATTGATGATCAATCGATCGAATTTTATAATCTCACCTGTCGCGGATGAAATATTGCAGGTGTTTCGTTGAAAAAGAAAAAATTCAATTCCCAACGCGGCAATAAATCGCAAGCAGCTCCATTGATTTCCATCGAAAGCAATAATAATCCTTGGCGTCGAGCTATAGCTTCCGTTTTCAATGATCGAAAGAGATGACTCTCGGTATATTCCACTCGTTGGGTCGACAATGTCGCATTCTTCTTCGCGACACAAGAGAAACTGCTCTTGCAACGGCAGCCCATTTTCCTTATTCATCTGGTAACAGAACATTTCTCATGTACCGTAACGTGCGAGTACACGACTGCGGCGATCGGCAAGTCAATAGAGAACAATGCAACCTCGTTTTTCTCGGGATTTTGTAGCTTGATACACTCTTTCTTGTCGTTACTCCATCGGGCGATAGAAATGTTTTTCTCGCGACTAGGATTATCTCTGGCAGACAGGCGCAAGTTGAAGCGACGCCCGCGAACCGAATGTGTTAATCGTTAAATTTTTATTTTTTCATTTCCCCTACACATCGCGCAACATGCTCGTTCACTCTTTTATCGCAACAAGGATGCGATACTTTTGACAAATGTTTGCGTCGTCCATAAATCTTAATGTTCTAGAAAACTTGCACGTACACCTTTGAAACTTCTTTTCAGTTTTCAGAAGTCTGTTGAAGTTATAGAGTAGTTGACGAAAATTATAAAAGAGGAAAGAAGACTTTCAATAACCATGGAAAATGATCGTTTTACAAATATTCAATATGTTGTTCAAATTGTCAATTTATTACTGAATGAAAGTTGAACGTGTTCTTTGACTACCTATTCCCATTGCTATTCTGTGTTAGAATTGTAACCAATAGAAAATATAATATCACTGCCATTAATTACCACGACTACCAGAATAGTCTTATATTTTTCTATAAAGTCTACTCCATTTTATATATATTCACAACATTAAAATTCCTATTCTATTTCTAAGAAACAGCAGCTTGAATATTCCCGACATTACACTGAAACGCATTCACCGACGCTATCTACGCATCAAGAGATAACAAGTTGTTCGCGAGACTCTTCCCTACCCCTCTCCCTTTCTCTCCTTCGAGACAGAAGAACCATAAACGCGACTATTAAATTACAACCCTCGTTACATCGAGAAACGTAAGAACAAGTAATTCATCTAGCAGTAGGTTCACCGGCGTCATCCACGCGTTCATCTGCTTAGGATTGAGATGTTTGTCTTGCATCTGACGTCGCATCTTACTTGCCGAAGATAGGAAGCCGCTAGAGCACTCGAGCGGAGGTTTGCCAGGTCTGCACTGCATGTGACGTTTAACGTAACGCCAATAACTCACCTAGTGCACACCAACCTCCGAAGAGGGAACTTGCTCCTTCCAGGAGCAACCGCGTCGCCCGTTCCATCTCTTTCGCTCCCATTTTCTCACCCATTTCTGCTTCCTTCGCCAACAGTCCTCACCCACCACCGTCACCTCGAGACTCCTTCAAAATAACCCTAGGCGCCGTCAAGTTTGCGAAGGGATGAACGAGAAATTACAGGGTGGTTTGGTTAAATTCCTTCTTCTGCCTTCTCTTACTCGACCTTTCGCTTCCAATCTCTCTTTCTCTTTTCTTTTCTCTTTCTCTTGCTCCGGTTCTATCTGTCTGTACCGTCCGCCTCTTCGTCTCCTTTCCTCTCTTTCTCCGTTTATCTTGCGTTTCAGTTGTCTGCCTAAGATCCCCGCAAACTCGAATCCCAACGGGATCGGTAATTACTGCCGGACGACTCCTCCGGCTGCTGCGATCATTAATTTACCTTCAATTTCGAAGCTTATATTTCGCCGCTGAATCTATAGATTCACGGTCGCATTATCTCTCGATGGCTGGTCGAGAGGGGAAAAAATACGAGAACGACCGAACCGAGACGGGTCAAGAAGGCTTCTTATCGAATCGGGGAAGGAGTCTCGTAGGTTCCTCTGCGACTGGACCATCATCGTTCTCGATTTTCAAAGGAAATGAAATATATGTGCTACGATACCGAATGGTTCAACATCGATGAGAAATCGCTTTGGTTATTTTCAAATACCGGAACAGGAATAACGAGATCAGGATCTTTAATTTAAAGTCGGCAGATCGACCTCGTTTCTTAAAAATCCCAAGTCTCGTTACCTTAGGGGAACTAATAACCAACTCCTCTTTGTTATTTTTCTCTTCAACGCGGCGAATAAATTACGCTTAAGATATTTACGAGATTCAACATTCTAACCGAAAGTTTTTTATCAAAGTTGAAGCGGAACTTTTATGGAAGAACATGCTTTCACCATTTTTCAAAGCATACGCCTGTATCGCGATACAAAGTGGTTATAAAAATTTCGACACGCCGAAACTCTTTTATTCCATAATGAAATAATTATTAATCGCGATTGGTCGATAATATAGCAAGGAATGATGAAGCGATGCGTGAATAATATTATCAAGATGACTTATGAGAGCAATGTTTCGAACCCGTTAATTAAATATTTATTAAGCTTAAATTTTGTATACAAATTTCTATACGCTCGTATTATAGAACCCGCCCTGTTAAATAAATAAATAAATAACACAAATCGTCTGAGGAAATCTATCGAAGGATATAATGAAAAGAAAAAACTAGAAAATTGGCTAAATGAAAAATAAAATAAATGTACTTCAACGAATAAAACGTAGCTCGAAGAAACTCATAATTATCCTCTTCGTTCCATCCTTATGATAAATAAATCGTTTCAAACGGTGGTTCCAAAAAGTACAAGATGCAAAATCAAGAAAAGAACCAGCTCTCCTCTTTCGTCCATTTTTTTCGGAGAGTACCGTTTAACGAGGTCAAAGAAGTCTTCTTCATTTTCCTTGCTCCGCTCTTCTATCTCCTTTCCCTCCTTCCTAAGCCGGGCCCGTCGATTTCTCAGGTAATGACCAGTTCTACCGTGTACTCTCACAGACGAGTAAAGTTTCTTTCTTCGCGTTGAATTCTCGACGAAAAATACGAAAAGAAAATATCTCGCTACGCCCCACGGACTGGCTATTCTGTTAGAATCGCTGCTTTCAAGATTCGTCGCGAGACTGTAGCAAAATAATTGCCGGAGCGAATGAAAACGTCCTAAAACTTGAAATTGATGCGCTAGTAAATATACATTTAAGTTGATGTTCTATCTTAGACGAAACATTTTAAGGTTATTTTGGGAAATTTTTTCTTAAAAAGAACCAACAAAACTGTATCGTCAGCACTTTGTAAATACTTGAAAAGAAAAATAAAAACCTAAACTACTGTTAAAAATTTGCATTTAATTATAAATCACCTGGAGACCGTACGCTTTAACATTACAACTACTCACGATTAAAGTATACCTATTTCTATTTAAAAAATTTAGAATAATATGTATTTCAAAAAAAAATATAGGATACAAAAAAAATAAATCATTATTAATATTCGTTGCAGAAAATCACAAAAAGTTCCTAAAAATGCACCAACATGAATTTATAAAATTTGTATAAAGAGGTACACAACANGAACCAACAAAACTGTATCGTCAGCACTTTGTAAATACTTGAAAAGAAAAATAAAAACCTAAACTACTGTTAAAAATTTGCATTTAATTATAAATCACCTGGAGACCGTACGCTTTAACATTACAACTACTCACGATTAAAGTATACCTATTTCTATTTAAAAAATTTAGAATAATATGTATTTCAAAAAAAAATATAGGATACAAAAAAAATAAATCATTATTAATATTCGTTGCAGAAAATCACAAAAAGTTCCTAAAAATGCACCATCATGAATTTATAAAATTTGTATAAAGAGGTACACACCAGTCATTTTTACCACTTCGGAAGTTCTAGTTAAATTTTTATAAGATCAACAATTTTTTTAATTTCGCCAAAATACTTTGGAAACTTATCGTCTAGACTGAACGCTACGAGTAAAAAAAAAAGAATGCAAAAATCTGTACTTTTGTCCCACTTAAAGACACTCTGTCAGCAGTGATCAACTTTGGCTTACAATTAGTGCAACGAAGCACTGTAGCGCAGTATTACAAAGTGCTCACTGTTAGCGCCGTTTCGTGGCACGTCCGAACTCCAGAAATTCGTGCAAGGAAGCGATACATTTTTCCTATCGATACAGAAACTTTCTCCCATCGTCAGCGTAAAATACACACACGCTTTGTGCAGTCTCGATGGAGCTTTGATCGCTGGCATGGTTTGTTCGATTGGAATAGAACGTGAAGAACTCGCTTCCATTGTTAGTCGCGCAGCTTTTGTAAAAGTATAAGACGACAGGGATATTTTGTTTGGCGTGTATTACGGTACTTTTTTCGCTCGCTCAAGCGACGAGAATTTCTGTGAAAGTCGCCAGAGTGTTGCGTGAAAATGTTGCATAACGCTAAAGCATGAAATATAGCACTTTTTAAGTCCTTAAATTACAGGTGTACGATGTGGTATTAAGTAGTATAGATGTTTCACTGCAACGGCGGACGGTAAGCATAAGATATAAATAAAAATTAAAAATCATATATATGAGTTACTTTAATGGTTATTATCTAACTTAAAGAATAATAATAAGGATGAAGAGCAGTCGATAAAAAAAAATTATTAACATTGTAACGATTTATCATATAATCAAATGAGAAGAAAAAGATACTGAAGAATAATGCTGTTTATGCGATACCAGTTTTTATTTGATGAAAATTCTGCTTACGGAGATATGAACCAACGCGTACTAAAAATTGAGCCACTTATCAATGATAAAACAAATAATGAGAAACTAAACGAATAAAAAGAACTGAAAAATAATTTAAACGATCTCTGTAATAGTAATTAAAACGTACGCACAATCGAAAGCTACTAATTTAATATCCTGATAACGTTAAACAAACAAAATCTTTATCGAAGTTTCCGCATTCAATTGCTGTTGAAAATAAAATTCATATTTGCTAAATTCCCAAGCAATGAAACAAAAAATCAATTGCATTAAATGCACAATGTTAAACGTTCAAAAAAATTGAAAAGTATGAAAAACGTCAAGAGTATTTTATTTCGATTGAACGATACATGATAGCGACGCGGTTAAATGCAGAATGCAAATAAATAAATAAAAAGACAAAAAATAAAAAAGAAATAAAAACAGAAATTTCGTCGACCAAATTTTCCATCGTGTCCACACGATCGCGTGGTTAACAGAGTTAAAAATCGCTGTTAATTAATGGTTCATTAACACAAATACACAGTTAACCAATCCGCATTACAGAGAATTACACATCGCAGAAATCGTCCGCGTATTTTCGTCAGTTTTTACAAGTGTCTGCAACAGATGCTCGCGTCGCGACGTCGTAATTATTCACGAGCAAACATTCGAGCCCGCTCTCGTCGAAGTGGGAAGCACTTTATTTCATCTACCGTTTATGGTTCGAAAAATCGAGTTAATCTCAATGCAACTGAAACCACGGCACGACAGAAAGACAACAACAAGAACTGTACACTGTCAAACACGAGTATCTCTTGTTAAAAATCCGATTAAACGACATGCATATTTGACAAACAATAAAGTCTGCGAACTTCTAAAATAGCTAAAGTGTATTAAATAATTTTGAATTGCAACCTGAAGCAGTACTTTTTTTTGTTAATTAGTAACTCGAGTGGTCAATGTAACTTCCCTAAATAAATAAAAAAAAATTAAGTCTGTGGGAATTCGTAAAGAAAACCAATGAATTTCAAGAACTTAGAAAAACGAGACATAGATATACATAAAATTGTGGATTTATTAAAAAGAAATGGAAATTTGTTTTTGCGTACTGGTTCCTTGTTGCGTATAAATATTCGAGTAAAGAATTCTTGAGAAACGTGACTGTGATGTTGAAATAGTAGGATTTGAGTTATAGAAAAAGGTATGTACAGGTATGCGCGCAGGAGTGTAACGATAAAAGTTGGCTCAAGGAAAAAGTGTATGTGGTAAACAAGAATTTAAAAACGTGGGTTTGAAAGACTGTAACGGAGTGTCATTAATATCCCTGTTTGATAGATGTTATATCGAAGTGTGCTAAATAACTTGAGTCACTCTGATTTAAAGTTGTTTATGTTATTATATTAAAACAGTAGTTTGTGGAACTGCTTTCTGCATGAAGTATCTTATCGATTCAAAGGAACGCAAGGATATACGCGACGCTCTATAGTATATAATATAAGGAGACTATCCGAAGATATTTTCTCGTACAAGATCGTGGAGGTGTTTAAACTCGATAAAAAATGTACTACCCTTAAAACTGCGCTTTCCTTAAAATTTTATGTTAATACTAATATCGTTTACGAAAGAGATATTGCACAGAATATAGAAAAATAAAAAATGAGCATATTCGTAAATGAGATTTATACTTTAATTATGTAACGTATACAATTTTGATTTTAATTACGTGTTCATAATAAAATTTTAATTACAATCCTAAGAGCGACTCGAATAACGAAATAAAATTCCAGGAACTTGAATGCTTACATTTGATGTCTTTTTTTACATTTTTTTTAAAGCACTTTTTTAATTAGCTTAAAGTAAACAAATTACAACGATTAAAACTAAGCCAGTGTATGAAAGAAAAGTATTACGACTATCTTGAATAGAAATATAGTCAGAGTAATAACTTTTAAGCAGTTATTTTACATTTTCTGTGTTGAGTTTATTGAACTTTACATTTTATTATCACCGATAAAATAAGTTTCGTTCCGCATTGACAAGTTATCTTCTGTCGCTTTCACAGAATATTACCATTATCACCTCTATTATTGGATTTATATAACGTCACTTAATCTTTGTCATTTATTTGACGCTCGGAAAATCGTAAAAATCGATGGTTAAAGTGGTGCAAACTTCAATAGAAGTGTCTCCTACAATTTAAAATCGAGCATAGAACGGAACGGTGATGTAAATTCGAAACTCTACTGCAAAATGGACGCCACGAGGCACGTTGCGGGTATACACAAGTTCAGGACAGGAATACGAACGGAGGACGACCAAGAGAGTAGAAAAATGGTGGCGCGAAAGGAGGCAAGAGCTTAATTCTCCTCGGTTCTTGCCCCGAAGCACCGACCTACTTCTTCCTTCACGGGAGGCATCAAAGATTTTTAAACGAGCTCTACGTATTTCCTCGCGCGACGACGAAGCGCAAATTGTTAACTCGTTGTAAAGTAGAGCACTTTCATTTCCGTTTTTTTTTACTCGATTTATCTACAACGTTACGTTAATCTTTTCTATCTACCTTCTGTATCTGCTCTCATTTAAAGTAAAAGAAATCGAAACAACATATTACTGCTGGATCACACGAGCGTAAAGGTATTTCCGGCCAAATCGAACCTGTATTACAAAGAGTAATTGCGAAGTATTTCACAAAGTATTTCTTATTTGAGTGAACAGATTTTGAGCGAGTTAACGGTAAAAAATATCCCGAATAAAACAAAAATCTGTTTATTTTAATGATTGCTCGATTTTTTTAGTATAGAATGTTATGTTGAATATTATAAAACTGGAATTCTTTATTGTAATATTTAACATTATTTATTTAGCATTGTTCGAAGTATTTTTTCAGTATATTAATCACAAGTATAATATTTTAATAACTGTATATATTCCATGAAAACTATGCACGAATAAATGTATTGGTTAAAAATATAAATAAAAAATATGGCTAACAATCCACCAATTTAGAGAATTAACATCGTGTTTCAAATAAAAATAATATCTTGACGGAGATAAGAAAAAAAGAAGTATGAACAGTTGGTTCGTGTTAATCGAAGGTATTAGGAGCGACGAGTGATAGCAGAAAGCCCAGCTCTGTGTAAACGCGAGGATTGGGGCCATTTTATCTGACCACGCCTTTCTACTTCCTGGATTGTTTCCTCGTTAGGTTACGGCCAGCTAATCGTTATATCTTTCTTCCCTATTCTCCCTGTTTCGTACTTACGACCAGATCGATCCAATGAGTCAGCTAACCAGTGGCTGTTAACCGTAAAAATAAAAATATCAAGAATTAACTGAACGCGAACATTAATGGAAACATTCCAAATCGCAACAAGATTTCCAGATCAAATTAAATTCATGTTTAAACTCTAAGAATCAACTGGTACTCTAAATATTACATCAGTCCTCAAACATCTAAATATTATACCAGACAGAGTGTAATTACCAATAGAGAAGATACAAGATAAATAAATGTGAAACGCATACTTTATTCGTTTAAATTTACATTAATTATTTACATGTGAATACTAACGAAGGGGCGAAAACTCATTTCCTTTCATCTTAAATCGCGCTCGGGAATTACAGCCGCTATTCGCCAATTCTACGCGCCACTTCAACTTCCCCTTTCCCATAACATAAATTTCCAAGGCTTCCAAAGATATAAAACATAAACCTCTCGTAAACGTGAACCGTGCGTTGCTCCTATTAACGCTCAAAATAATTTCCCCGTCTTCTCATAGGAAATCTCAAGGATCTTCGACAGCTCTTCGATACTCTTGAGAAATATATGGTCTTTCTATTCGTAATAAGCGGTCGTAACCTCTTTCCGATCGGAGTGATATTTAAAGAACGAGAAGCGATATTATTTTTCACGAAGAAATTCTCCACAGAGAATTGGATCTACATTGGCTGAATGTTGAGACACCGTTGAACCGCTTTAATCATACGCGCCGGTACACAAAGGATTTCTGTCTAAGCCCTTTGATCATGAACATTGAGCCCTTAAATCATCGTGGAAATACGTAAGGGGGAAGAGGCATACGAGTCTTCCTATGTTTCTGTTGTCTCTCTAGTTGCGAACAGTCAAGAGAAATTGGCCAACCGAATTGGTACCGCTAAAGAAATCGATGCCGCTAATTTGATAAATCATCTCGTGTGACGAGGAACACGAAGCGTATAGCGGAATATAAGAAAACTATGTAACGAAATTCGCTGAAGAGAATGATCGAGTAAATATAGTACTATCGTAAATAAATATTTCACCTGTTAGTTGATCGGTAGAATATGTTTTTGATATACGTATTTTATTCATATTTTTAATTATGGAATATTATTTTCGTGACACTCAAAACGTGGAAAATGTAAGTTTCGATCTTTGAGGTATTTTTATGCTAATATAAAAATAAAATTAATATTCTAACACCTTTACCTCCATTTCTTTATGAGTTCATTTACTGATAAACTACAAATTTACCACGTTGAGAACACTGTATTGCAAATAAATGTTTCTTCGATTATAAGAAATATGAAATAGGATCATAAAACAAAATTTCAGTCCAGAAATACGTTTATACATACACCGCAGAAAAGGCAAGAAAAATGCGAAACAGAATGGAAGCTAAAATCGGCGACATCCATTTTATTCGGCGGCGAAACGAAATTCTGGTCGGAGGGCGCGGATTTATGACTCGAATGACACTCGATGGCTGGCTTTTGATCAAATTCAGCCATTAAAGAGTATTATCTTCTATACCAAAATCTATCACGAGTCACACGAGAAACGAGCATCGGAGGAAGTTAAACCGTTTAGGGGGATTATACATAAGGAAGTATTTTATAAAAACAAAAAAATAAAAAAGGCAAGGGCAAACGAAGGCGTAACTTTCGATCGACACGATTCTGATCGCTTTAAATCACCGGTTCTAATCTGGAGTTATGGCGATCCACGGAAGCTATTCACCTCTATATCCGTGAAGATCTTAAGGAAACTCGGAAGGAGCTGAAAGTAGTGATCGTTGTATTAAGCGCTACATTCGCCCTTCGGCTGTTAAGGAGATTCGAACGACATAACAGTGGAACGGAGTGAAAGATTAATCCGTAATGTCTTCGGAGGATCGAGGATACGAAATCTTAGAGCATCGAGATAGCAAAGGTCGCCTGAACTCCCCGTAAATATAATGTTCCTTTTGTTTTCACGATGTGTCAGATACGGTTTACCCGGGCAATCAATTATTAGAGTCGATAAAGGAAAGTGAATGTCAAGCGTCGTCGTTTGACTCTTTAGTCGCTATCTTACGCTTGAAAAATAAAAGGTAATATTAATATTTGCGCAACGAAGACACGATGCGCGTTAATGGAACGATAAATCAAGATAAAGAACGCCGCAACTTTTGTCGTCAGGGGAAAGTAAAAACGCTTCGAACGATGACATCGATATTTCAGAAACCGGGTCAAACCTGGAAACCAATGCATCTGACATTAATGCGTGGTACAACGGTCCATTAAGAAGATTCACTGCGATTTAAGAAGCAATGGAAAGAAACGGGAATGAAGAAAAAAAAAAGAGAAAGACAAAACTCCATCGAGTTTGGAGGTGGCGAGGCTAAAATCGATAAGAATCGGACTTGCTGACTCGAAGGGGCTGCGGCGGCTCGCCGGGACCGAGAGAAACGAGAAAGGGAACAGGACGAGAAGGATACTGGAGGCGAGGATATTCCCTTGAGTTAGCCACAGCGAAATACGATAACATCTTAACTGCCTTAGCTCCACGCATTGGCTCGTTCAGCCCCACCGGTGGGCTGTTCGAGTTTCAAAAGAAATTGTTGCTTCACAACGAAATTGTCCCTCAACCCCTTTGAACTTATTTATAAGAAGAAAATTGGAGATAATAAGAAATTTTTTACCGACGAAAGGAGGGAGATATATCGTGGACCGTAAATTGTTTAACCGAGTTTAAAAGGTATGTACGAAATTAAAATCATTAAGCTCACTGCTGATGATGTATAATGAAAAAGAATGGATAATCTTAATAAAATGATAATTCAATGAATTCATCGCCAAGTCTGTCCAGATTTACGTTTCAAATTCTAGATTGTACAAAATGAGCAGATTGCGAATCAATAAAACAAAATTAGCACAGCGTTTTCGAGTAATTTACCAGCCTTCCTACTACGTGGTTTCAATTACCCGTAGCTGTCGTTTCACCAAGAGCACAACACGTAGTGGATCGAGTTAAAAAGAACGATCTTGACCGAACCCATCCTTTCTCGCCGGTGTTTCCGCTAGTATTTTCGCAATATAAGAAAGTAGTAAAGAAACAAGAAGGTTGGCTAGGTCGAACGAACGAGTATCGAGACAGTCACGTAGAGCTCTGTCACGAAAACCCGTCATCCGGCGGCAAGCAGTAACGAAAAAGAAAAAAAAAAACGACAAAGAAGAAAGAATTTAGCACGCAACATCTTTGTCGCTATCGGGTGTGTATCCTTCTCTGTTCTCCGCGGTACTGGATTGTCAAACGTTGAGGAAAGGGTTGGCACGTTCCTCGCCGTGAGAGACGGTCCACGTGCGTTGCGACTTCCGGTAACAGAGTCGGAGAAATAAAAGAGACTCGCTGGAAGATCCGTCGAACGAGAAAAGCAGACCTCTGTCTCACGGATCACGAGCTGCAGGAATTGGTTTCGTTCGATGTGAAGGAAAAAAAGAAAATGGAAAGTAGCTATAAAGTCGAAAATGTAAAAAAATATAATTTATGAGTAAACTCGGTTAAACTATTATAAGTTAACTAGAGTGAGACACAAAAATAAATAAACTGACCAAAGATTGCGTGGTAGTAGTAGTGGTGTCTATCCTATTGGAACGAAGAATGTTCTTTGATCTTGAAACCGAAGAGGAAATACGTTCAAAGAAAGACAAGTTAAAAGGGCACCCGTAGCGCCATTATCATTGTTACTTTCGTGTTAAAGTATCCTTCCTTTACGTTTTTTAGTTTTAAAGAGTTTCGAAAAGAAGTAAGAAAGCTCCTAACAACTCTGCGCGGACAACTTTTGCTGGATGCCTTTGATCAAATGTACTGAGAGAAAATCAGACCTACGGATCTTCAGAGCCGTTGAAAAGACGCGGAAAGTAAATTAATACAGTTAAGAGAGACGTGGAATATTGGAAAAATAATTCATTAAATAATAGCATTTGCTGATAAAGTTTGTACTTGAATTAATAAGAAAATTTTATTTTCCAGCTTCGTTTTCAAGTATTACAATTTTCGCATTCCTTTTCTTTTACCCGATGTTTCTATTCTATTCGCCAAAAACAAAAAGAAAAACACAAGAAACAAGATTTACTGCATAACAGATTGAGATTTACGAATCTCAAGAAAGGGAGTTAATGTAGATAATCCGTATTTCCCGAATATCTCTTCTTCGTCCTACGAAAATAAAGAAATCAACCGAACAGATAGAAAAGAAATTGTACTAAATCACTCGTATCTATCTAACGCCGAGAAAAGGGGTTTCACGAGAGACAAAAAAAAATCTATAAAAAAAAGGATACTCTTGATTAACTACCTAGAATTGGTATTATCCGAGATAAACTGTATTCTCATTTTCACTCTCATCGCAAAATGAAACAAACGCAAGATATCACTTTTCTTTCCCAACTTTTTTTCAACAATTTTAATGAAAGAACAAAGCCAAACATCGCTCCATGAATTATTTATGAAAATATTAAAACAAAGCTAATTGTAAGTCGCGTTTAAACAAAATGGTTCGCGAAGAAAAATGGAACGTAGAAACCTTCTGTATTACTGCTTCTCCTCGAACAGATTCGATCATTTATTAAGAGAAGGTTCCAAGTAAGATTCATGATGGAGGAGAATTAAACTCTCAAAGGAAATACCACGGAGAAGTGCAAAGCTACTCGGCTGAAACTGCCGGCTGGAAAGGTATCAACGCAGTCACGTAACGCGTTGCAGCGGAAGCCTGCGCTTCCGGAAGGAAACGAAATGGAAAAGACGAAGGGAAAAAATGGCGAGAGGAAAGAACATCGACAACGCATTCCGTACACAACGCTCCTGTCGGCGCTATAGTCGTTTCTTCTGAAAGTTTCATGAGGTTTGCGCCGATCGGGGGAAGCTTTTTATTCGCACGGAGCGCTTTGCATTTTTACGACAGGAGTAAGGTTACGTGTAGGGTCCTTCACCGAGACCTTTGAGGTCTCCATGCGTGCTACAAGAAGCTGAACGCGGACATCCTTCGTGTCAATATTCTCGGATGGTATGCTCAGTGGACATATTCTGGAAATGAAGTCTGGAGCTCGACGCAATGGATAAAACTATACCGAATATCGTATAAAATATCCAACTGGTAGAAAAAGTGGTCGGTATATATCAAAGGATTATATTAAAATGGTGAATTCATAATAATTAGCTATGGTTATTAAAACTTAATATTTCCTTTTTGTATCTTTGTTATACAAAAGTATTTAATTTAATGGTCAATTTTTAATCTTTTGTATATTTTTAAAATCTGTCAACGTTCCTAAAAGTTACCCGTTGAAATACACGTGTAAAATAATAATAGAGTGTGCTTCGCTTTGATATCGTATGCGCTTATACAATTTTATCTCTCAAACTTTCACCAAATTTTCATTTCCATATTCAGAAGAAGAAATATGTTGTTTATTGGCAAAGAAAATTAATCATGCCATAAACGATGCATACAATTGACGATACATAACGATATCGTGATCTTATAGAGGAGGAACATTTTAAGGAAGCAATTACAGCTTGATTCAAGCCACTCTTTCAATAGGAGCAGCTTAAATTTCAATTTTCTGAAGAACTCAAGGGTGCGGCAAGTTTGTAGATAACTAACTTTCTTTCAGTTTTTCTATAACCAATATCTATGTTATAAATGGAGGTAGTTGAATATTTAATAAAACCTCGAAATCCTCTTCGCAGCTCTTCTTTAATCTTTAATCTATTCGCCAACAGAGGTGGAGGCTCGCGGCTTCTCCGTATTCCTGGAATTCTTCCAATCTCACCGGAATATTTCGCTCTTTCTCGCCGTTTCTAACTAACTTTATTCCTCGCCCTTAGCTCCTCGTCGACCTTGAGTATCCAGATTCTATTCTTATTCGGCAGAATTCGTATTCCACGAGACCCGGTGCCTTTTTTTCCCTCCCGAACTCATTCTTGCCGCCCTTTCCATCCCTCGTCCATATTGAACGGAGAAGGAATGACAAAACTTGCGATAAGTCGATCCGTCAGGTGCGACCCGAAAAGAAAGCTTTCAATGGAAACGTCTCGGGCTAAGAACGCAGATTCCCGAACCTCTCGGGGATCGACGAACTTTTCGCAACACGGAGACTGAAGCATCCCTTTCCGTCCAAGTTCGTGGAACTCGTTTCCCTTCAAGCAGTCACCCACAAACACGGAGAATCCCAAAGAACCCGAAGTCTTGGTTCTTCATCGCGTCTATGTCGAAGAAACCGACGAACCTTCGAAAGTAGGCGATCTTTGACTGAAATTTCGCCATTTTGCAACTATATACCTAAGAAGTTCTTATCCTCGACTAACGAAGCTAAGAAATTTTGCCGAGAGAAATATAGGAACAGAAATGTATTTATATTTTCCGTCTATTATGTTTCTTCTATTCGACTAAGATGTACAGGTGTGAAAAAAATGTCCGCGAAAGCAGAGAGAAGTTATTCACGGAATCATAGTCGCAAAGAATCTGCGCGTATAATGATAAAAGCAAATTTTCACGCTACAGAGGAACGTTTTCGACGAAAGAAAAGTAAGCCATCAAATAAGTCTGCAAATTTTAGATGCAAATATGCAGCGGAAAAGCAGTTGTACCGCGAGTTGAAAAGGTATAAAGAGTGGTACGAGTGCGAAAAGGATGACAGAAAAGAAAGTAGGAAAGAGAAAGAGGGTATGTACATCAATTCGCGCGAAAGGTGCATCGATATATCTTAGATCCTAAGATGTTTTCCTCGCGTATAAACGGCTTCTCTTGTGTGAATCGCGCATACTTTCGGACTGCCTCGTAAAACTCTGAAAAATTTATCGCTTACTACTTCCGTAACGTAAGACGTCTACAGTGTGATGTGTTTCGCTCTCGCCGAAACTCTCGGAAAGGCGAAACGATCGATGCATATTTAAAAGCTCGATCATCCCTTCGATTTGAATTCTGACAGAACGATCGGAGGGCTCCCGAGATGAATCTTTGAATATGTAAAATAACACATCTCTATGGAAAAGGTACACGCGACGCTGGCGACGAATATGTGGATATCCTTTTTTCATCGATTGATGTTTAAATATTTCCCTAATACGTTTACATTTATAATCTATATAACGTATGTAACTTTAACCAAATATTCTTGTTATTTAATAGTAACATAAATAATAACTTATAAAATTTATCTATATTTTACACCGAAACATATTCATTATTCCCAACAACGGAATGAACTTGTAATTATCTTATGATCCGAATATAAACCGAAAACCCAAGTTTCCTACCATAATATTAACCGAAATGCCACAAATAAACCGTAAAATTTTTCGATGAAACCAATTCCATTGCATTAATTATTTCAAATTAATCTCACTGAATTGCTATCGAGACAACTCAATTTCCCAACGCTCTTAAAATCAGAACGGCAGCGTGAAAATTATAATTTTCCAAGAAAACAGAATTTTCAAGTTACCGCTAATTCAGAATCAACCATCATCGTTTATAACTTTTATCCCCCCATGGATATTTACTTCTAATTACCGGTACGCGATGCAAGGGAGTATCTAGCGAAACGGTCGGCTATCTCGTGCAAACGATTCACTTCGACTATACAGCCGACGGTCCTTGCATTCGAATACCATGCACGCACGAGGGATGATTCCATGGCTACGTCGAAAACAATAAAGATGCCATGCTCCAGGAAGGGTGTGTGGATGTGTATAGGAGGAAGAGACAGGAATAGGTTCGGGAAGCCGCCCAGCATTCGTAATTCCGATGACGCGATAATGCTGACCACCCTGCTAGCCGAAACAATTTATAAGTCCCTATCTAGACAGGTCACTTTAAATTATGAAGCTCTTTATTACGATGGCGCGCTGGAAGACACTGAACGCGCTGAGTCGTTGTTGCGAAATCGACCCTCATCCCCTAACGACCACCGTTGCTTGCGTACGCGAATTTCAGGTGTCGCACGAGAACGACCCTCGAAATTAATCGTATACCCATCGTTAATACCGTCCGCCGGTGGTGGTGCTACCGGGCAAAACCAAATTGTCGAATCTAAGTGGAAACTGTTGGGTGATTTATGCACGACACACCTTAAGCTTTTCTCTTAGTAGAAACTCGTCGAGGGTACAATGTACTTGATCAGCGTACTCGCGTTGATATATTACAACCAATCTGTATAATATGGTGCTTCGTTTTACGAAAATACGATACACCGTGAAAATCGTTTATAATCATATTTTATATAATAGAGAGCTAGGAGATTATGTCATCATATAATATTTATCGACTATACAACTACACAATATTATCCTGGTTATCAATTTAATTAATGAACTATTGTTGTTTGGTTTTGGTTTTGGTTAGGTATGTGATTAAATGCATCTACAACGCACGTAATAATTTTGCAACGCAAACAATATAGCAATAATAATCCGGACCTCCCACTACCTTCCTGGTAAATACATTGCTGAACATGATTAAACATGATTATTCCTGGTATAAAATAGCTAAAACTATCGTATCGTGAACTGATTAAGGAACTTCTTAAACCAGGATCTATAAATCTCATTCATTTTATCCATACCTTTTTATTCGACCAATAAAGTCGAAGTAACCAGATAAACGCCCGCATTCTCGACTCTAATAAATAAGATTTCCCAGACTAGATATTTCTCAGGGCCCACCTTAAACGTATAAATATTGTTATCTATAAACTAAGTTCGTTGAATCCGGAACGTCGTGGCAAGGTAAAAGCGCTAACAAGATCCGGAAGACATCGAGCTCTAAGAAACGACTTTACCCCTGTAATGGATTAATTAACCCCGCTTACTGAACGGCCAATCGCTATCGATGAAAAGTCATTACAGCTAAAACCTAATAATTACAGACGATATTCGATGAAACCGAGCAGACGACACGAAGGAAACGTTCGTGAATCACGGACACCCTTCGGGCAAACTGATAAAAAGCCTATGCTGGACCGAGTGTCGTGGTAACATTAACGAGGCATGAAAATTAAATTCCGCGTAACGATGTCGACAAAAACGGCGTTCTCGCCCGAAGCAACGGTAGCGTTCATCGATTCGTCCATTATCCGAATTTCAATTAACTAACCCTCCGGTGTTGAGCTACGATAATGACGCTACCTGTATGACCCGAAGGGATAAAAAAAAAAAATAAAAAAATAAAATGGCCATGCATGTCGCTGAAAAATGAACGCTTTGTGGGTTCTAACAGTAGACTCGTTAATATTTCGGTGAATAAAATATATATATATATATTTTTTTTTTTACGAAATTGCTTGCATTAAATTAATTGAAAAATTAATTGTGGATGAAAGGTAAAGATGGGGTGAGAGGCTGCAGGGACGTTTATCCGCGATTTGCTTTCATGTGGTATCGAAAATCCATTGTATTTAAACGCGATATGGAACGAGCAAACATTTCGTTTGAAACTCTTGCTCCAACGTGATAACAGGAAGTTCTGAATATTGGTCTCCTTTGATTTTATTGGCTAATAAAATATCCTTTAATTACGTAGGCAATATTTTTTTATAAAACGTCGATCCGTTGAATGCTCGTTAATTAAAAATATGTCGCTAAGGATACGCGGTACTTTGTAGAATTTCTTCTTTTTTTTTTTTTTTTTTTACATTTGTTGCAAATATTTTATCCGCGTGACGTTTAATAATTAAAAACTGCTAGTTCATGAAATGATACGCGAGAAAAAGTTTAGCGAAACGTTGAATACTTGTTAAATTTATTAAACCGGTATAGCGGTTTTAGAATATTCTGGTATTAATTTATAAAAGTATTTTAATATTAAATTATAAAGCAATTTTGTGAACTGGTCTGCTTAAATAAACAGATAATTTAATATAACGTGACATACCTCTGACGCGTTGAACCCGGTTCCGACATAATGATCCTTGTAATCCTTTCACGTTGTACTAATCTCGAAAGTTTCCACCTCAGTTTGGTATTACACGCAAAGTTTCATCAATTCACACACGCTTCGGAATATTATTGGATTCGAGTCAACGGATTTCTCTAGCCAACGTATTAAATATCTTCCCGATTTATCAACAACGATCTACTTTCCGCGAATTATTGATACATCGTTCACTCGGATAAAACTAGCGAGTACATAACCTATCAATCTACATGGAAGCTGTCAATTGTAACACTCAACAGTTTGTACGGTTATCAATTATTAGACTTAACCTTATTGAATCGAAACACGTGTAAAAGCTACTACTGACTGTTTTTTTTTTTTTTTTTTTAATCTCTTTTAAAAGTTTTTTCTTACTTTTTTTTTTTTTTTTTTAATCTCTTTTAAAAGTTTTTTCTTACTTTTTTTTTTTTTTTTTTAATCTCTTTTAAAAGTTTTTTCTTACTTTTTTTTTTTTTTTTTTAATCTCTTTTAAAAGTTTTTTCTTACTTTTTTTTTTTTTTTTTTAATCTCTTTTAAAAGTTTTTTCTTACTTTTTTTTTTTTTTTTTTAATCTCTTTTAAAAGTTTTTTCTTACTTTTTTTTTTTTTTTTTTAATCTCTTTTAAAAGTTTTTTCTTACTTTTTTTTTTTTTTTTTTAATCTCTTTTAAAAGTTTTTTCTTACTTTTTTTTTTTTTTTTTTAATCTCTTTTAAAAGTTTTTTCTTACTTTTTTTTTTTTTTTTTTAATCTCTTTTAAAAGTTTTTTCTTACTTTTTTTTTTTTTTTTTTAATCTCTTTTAAAAGTTTTTTCTTACTTTTTTTTTTTTTTTTTTAATCTCTTTTAAAAGTTTTTTCTTACTTTTTTTTTTTTTTTTTTAATCTCTTTTAAAAGTTTTTTCTTACTTTTTTTTTTTTTTTTTTAATCTCTTTTAAAAGTTTTTTCTTACTTTTTTTTTTTTTTTTTTAATCTCTTTTAAAAGTTTTTTCTTACTTTTTTTTTTTTTTTTTTAATCTCTTTTAAAAGTTTTTTCTTACTTTTTTTTTTTTTTTTTTAATCTCTTTTAAAAGTTTTTTCTTACTTTTTTTTTTTTTTTTTTAATCTCTTTTAAAAGTTTTTTCTTACTTTTTTTTTTTTTTTTTTAATCTCTTTTAAAAGTTTTTTCTTACTTTTTTTTTTTTTTTTTTATTTTTACAATACTTTATCTATTTTACCACATTTTCGATCACATTCTCACGACGGCACATGTTACGTATTTGAATGTTCTTTCGAACCACTAGCGCCGAAACTTTCGACGTTCGATTTTTGAAGTTATTTGCGTCATTCGCGCCAAAACGAGTGTCGAAAATTTTCTGCAGTGCTAACAACGATACACTTTTTTCTCTTAACCTAACAGCGGATACGAATCAATATAACACCGATAAATGCGCAATTATATATTGTTGATATCCGTCACGAGACAAATTTCACGAACAAGTCGCGAGAGATGCAAAACATCCGCACGCTTCCCGACGACTGGAAGAGTGGCCAAGCGTCTATTGCTCTTGAGGCAAACAGTGCGCATGCGACATAAACAAACCGTAAAGGAAAACTTCGTGTATCGGGTGGGAGTCACAGATTTCCGTGCATCTAACGAGACGACATAATTATTATACAACATGATTACCGCGAGTATAGAATTAAACAGTTTTATATTATGCGATCGTATATTAATTACACAGTGATAAAATCGGAATTTATATCTTATATGGTGCAAAAGTAAAATTGGTTGAAATTGCTATAAAGAATTAATATATTAAATTAGATTTTTAAAGCAGGGTAATATTATATTAATGAACGGAGGAGATATTACGTAATGAATAGGAATTGCAGTTGTGGTATAATTGAGGAATATCATAAACGTGAACATATAATAGAACGGTAAATTTAATTATAGTGTAATTAATTACAAATTTGGAAATTACATTCGTATTGAAACACGATATAAAAGTTATATTGTTCGAAACAATGAGGAAATTAACTGTTGACAAAAATGTGAATACTGTAATATATATATTGTTAGAAATTTGTAAATAAAATATGAACACAGTAGCTTCGTTACTTTTAATCGAGAAATGTACATTGCGTTGTACCATTATTTATTTTGCATTAATATTTAGTATGTAAATAATCCATCGATACGATCAATTTTACGCTCGTCATCTTTTTCTTTTTAATTTATTGAAAACTTTATTTTAATTTATTCCACTGCATAAACGATTCACGGTTAACAAACAATTGTTTTCGGCGTCCGTATAGATGATTAATATGCTGAACCGAAATATCGAGTAATATATTGAATAAAATAACAAGGAATTAAATATAAATTCCAACAAACTATCTTGTAACAGTACGTTGTCTGACATAACTGTTCCCTATACTACTGCGGAGCTCATTGTTAGATATGTATGTCCGCGCGTTATTTGCTTTATATGTAAATGTATTCCAAATGAAACATACAGCATTGAATAATGATTCTGAGCATGTCATATTTAATGTATAATATCAAATACAAACAACGGAACGAACAAATAAAAAGCTAAATACAGGAATAAAAGTTCTGCTCACATTTTTCTATTCGTTTTCACTAAATTGTATATTATTGCTCAACTGCATTGTTTCTATTGCAGGTTATGAATAAATTTATAATCATCTCTAAATAATGCAAATCCGTATAAATATTTAATTAAAATTTTCATTTTTATCCAATAACATCAGCTTAATATTATGCAAAACGTAACGTGGAAAAAGAATCAGTTACTTATAATATATTAACAAAGCTTATCGCATATCCATTCTTATATCGATCTTATATCGAATTTTCATTTCCAGTACACTTTCCCTATATTCAAGTATCTGTCCAATCTTCTAAGTTTCCCCTTTGTCTGGCCGATTTTCTTTTTCTATCTCGACGTTCCTCTTCAATTTTTCACCTTAAATGCCTTTCCGTAGATCCCACTTGACATTTTCATTTCTTCTTTCGTCAATGCACACCCCTAGCCAACAATTGCCAAAGCGTTCAGCGAAAGGAGCTGTATCTTTGACCGACATAAATCCAAAATAATTCAGCCGGCAAGCGCTTGGTATCTTCTCATGTATTGTTATTTTTTTTTTTTATCAGAAAACTTTGACGGTATCGTTAATTTAATACAAATTCCATAATATTCGTTTTGTTTTTTAACTTTTTCTCATTCGTTAGAAACTTTTTTAAACACAAAAACGAACCATTTAATTCCAATGATGCGAAACTCTGTAACAAAGAAACGAAATCGTTTCACCCGCTATCTCTATCCGAATTACATTCATATTTTAAATGCGAATTAAATAGCTTAATTCTTCAAATTTTCGTGCAAAAGCGAAAGAAGGGATTGCAAGCGATTTCGAATATTCTGCGAAGCCTCCGAAACATTCGGTAACGCATTCTCGTTTCAAACGATGCATAGTTATGTCTGCGTTTCGCGACGGCTGCGAAATTACTCGAATATTTTGCACAACAGGGATTGTTTTTCTGTTTCTTTTTTTTCGTCTGCCATCGGAAATGCGAAAGTAAGAATGGAGGAATCTATTTTTTTTTTTTCTGGAATGGACGATCTTTTCACGGCACGAACCGCCGCGATAGACCATAGGGGCGCTGAAATATCGTCCGTTATCTAAATTTATTTATTAGGTGCAATTATAATTCTTACTACTGCTTATCGGCCAACATTGCGATGCGTACTGGAAAATATAATTCAGTTAGCTATCTCGCTTCGCCGCGTGTCTAGCTACGTTTTCCCTCTGCCACTGGTTTAACGTTAAATGGAATTCCATCGGTATACCGTGGCCTGGGTTAACCTGCCTGCCGGGATGAGTTTTATCGTGGCAACATAGCCATAATAAGAGCGTGGCGTGATAGATGAATCATCGCAATTGTTAGCTCGTTGTTTTTGGCTCTCACGTACTCCCGTGGCCACCATCGGTCCCTCATTTTTCCGCGATCTCTGGGGTACCGAATTGATCGAAAATGCCGAACAACGTGTAACACGGTGGTGATATGTTCGGTAACAATTTGGAAATAAATTCTCGGTTACTTGAAAATTTGCTATACCGAGTTAATGGCCTTTCTGGTTATCCATTTTACGAATTTATATGGAACGATTATAAAATGATATATGTTTTCGCGATAACACTTTGTTCCTGTTTAACAATTTTTTTTTAATAATAAATTTTTGTAACGAATTTAAGTTATTACAAAAACAATTAACCAACTATTCTCGATGTAACATTTAGATTTGTTTTTATATCGTCGGCAAGCGTAATTCGCAATATTCGTAGAACTGAATATTACTTTCCATTAACGTGCAATTTTACACCTGATCGGTAATACCTGTACAGAAATGACAAGCACTTTAATTGAATCCGCTAAATGAACCGCCATAGGCTTGCGAATGAATGTATGATTATCCGATTTGTTTATTCCATCTTGGATTTACGTAATTAAATATCGATTCGTTAGTCAGTGATTGGTCGCTTAACAAACACGCACGATGAAACGGTTGTTCAGTTGGAGCGAGATTAAATAAATGTGGAAACACTTCTAATAACGAGTAAGGGGGAATTTATGCACCGAAGGTAAACAGAAGGAAAATTTTCCGGAAAAATCAACGTAACGTTGTCGATGCTTGCCGTTTCGTTACTGTTTGTTCCGAGTTGTTTATATTTAATAACCAGCGATGAGGTTTGCCGTTTTCGATCGATAACGCTGTACAGAATAAAACACGAAAGACGAAGGAAAGATTTGTCGCGATATCGAGTGAAAAATTGTTGTCCCGCCAGTGTATATCGAATACGTCGAATCTGCACGGTGTACAGGTTGTTAAAGTCGTTATCTGAACGAATTAACGGAGTTATTCGGTTACATTGGGCAACGTTGGTGTCTTCATTGAATTACAAGTTAGACGGATCCAGGCAGCCCATACATGTCGAGTTTACCGCGGTCGGATTAGCATGCAAATTTGATGTATTGAATTTCATAGTTTCGACAGCTGTAACAACCGAATAGATTCGTTGTGACGTGCCTAGGTCGTCGCCAACGTCGCCGTCATCCCTGCTCTCTCTAGCACCGTCTGTTCCTGATAAGCGAATTGTTTAGTCGGTCCAGAGCCGCTACTAAGTAAGGGATTAATCCAATCTAGCTGCGATACCGTCTCCGTGGTTGCTTCGCGGTTTCTAACAAACGCGAGAATTATCAAAGACGCCACGACGTGAACTGCAACTTTCAACTTCACGGTGATTGCGAGTTTAATTATTTGTGGAGCATCGTAGAAAATAATTTTATAAAATACAGCTATGAGAGGAAATGGTAATAACGATTTTTTATAAGCATGCGTGTTTGCAATGAATATTTATTCTGGTCAAGTGAAAAATATTAAATTTGTTAAATGTAAAGTGTACTTTATTATGTTTGAGCCTTTAACTCTAGAGAAGTTAAACGGGCTCTATCTAAAGGCTTATAAACTTAAACCTACATTATCCTCAAGAGTGCATAGCAGGAAGACAAGTTGCACTCTCTGGGGATCCACAGCCTCGTAACGCAATAACCTGAAACTTTAACTCAAATCTCTTGTGCTTCGGTATGAAAAAAAAAACAGATTTTCTAAGATAATTATTTACAATAACAGTTACGAAAAGTTTAATCACATTTGCGTAACGAGATGACGCTCAAAAGTATGATCGAATGAAGTCGAGAATTTGATTTCGCAAACTTTTAATAATTCACAAATTAAGAAGGAAAACTTTATGTAACAATTTAGTCCATTTTTTCGTCACACCACCACAGGTGTTTCAAAGAAAATCGCATGACGAAACGTAACACGTAATTAAGGCCAACGATCAATGTCGCTTTAGTGTACTAAGCTGGTTCATAACATTAGCATTTGTAACCAAAAGTTCAGGTACCATTTCCTGACGTTCTGCGTGTAATCGTGTGAAAATTGATATCGGCCACGAGCAACTTCGGTATCTTACACGCGTTCAACCAGGCGTGTGCATGTTCTCGTGCTAGTCCAATCAGAATAATCATCTCTAAGCAGGTATTATCGCTGCCATGACGGCGCTAGCATGTCGCAATTTTTTCTTTCCCGGCAGCTTAACGCGCTTGCGATCTTCACACGCTCGCGAGCAAGTATCTTTGCCACGGATCTTCGACGTTCTCGCTCCAATATCGCGTGATGGAAATTATGCTTGCTACGCTTCCCGAAGAGTCCGATGCACGATCGAAACTTTTGTCATCAAACTGTAGGAACGTACAGATCGCTAAAGATATTCAATTTATTATTCCAATTCATTCCACCTATACAAGAATACATCCAAATACGAAACAAACTGTCTTCGTATAAAGATAAGAGAGAAACATTCTCCATATTTTTTTTATCCTGTACTCTGACGAAAAATCATCTTCACCCCTTCAACGATCCGCGAACACGAGTAGACGAAGAAGAACATTGCGAAGGTTTTCCAACAGGCGAATAAGAAGCTCACAACGGGGTGCAAGAGTCTTTGCACAATCCGCGGTCCGAATCGTCGAGCAAAACACGATTTACACATGACCGCGGACGAACCAGTGTCGTCTGTTCCCGAAGGTTTTTCTAAGAGGCGCGGCGAAGCGACGTAAGCGGATTAAGAACGCGGTACCTAACGGTAAACGGGTTAAAGCTCATGGCGTGGCGCGAGCCGACTTTCGCGGTGCAGCGAACTCTCTTCACGTTCCCGTGGCACGAGCTCGCAGCCCTTAGCATGCAAGCGTTGCGAGCATCGGTACGAAGGGGTAGGTTGGGGCCACGAGCAGCTCGTATATTTTGCTAGCGCCAACTTTCGTGCCGTTACGTTACCCCATTCGTGTTCGGCCGTGGTTGCGAAGCTGGATAGCTGGTGGTTCCACAGAAAATAGCTCTTCGCTTGTCTCTGACCGGACGGAATGCACACGAGCTGCTCTTCTTATCCGAGCTGCAATCTATTCGCGCTGGCCCACTTTCTTACACGTCTTTCACTATCTCCCTTCCTCCCTTTATCTTCGTTTCTGGACTCACGACCGAGTTTTTTGCTTTCCGTTGTTGTTTTACCGCTGCTTTGCATTGCCTTTTGTTTTGCGGTCGCTAGTTACGCTGGATGATGGCTATTCGCGTTGTCGTCGACGTGTCCAGGAATGGTAATTTTGGATTGTTACATATTCTAGAGTCGATTATAACGCCATGGACCGAATTGATCCTTCTTATCCATTTGCTTGACACAGAAATTTCAAACAGGTTCGATGTTCTTCATCAAAACGAAATATATATTTCCTTCGTTAAAGAAATATACGTTTCGTTAAAAAAAAAACTGTTTTTTGATCCGAGCAATGCAGTTGCGCTTTAATTTTACTTTCTGTTCTGTTATTCGACCTTAGACAGTCAATAATACCTATTGGTGTTATAACGAAGCTACGTAGATTGCATCGAGCGTGATTTCTAGAAGAAACGACAAAGAGCAGTATCTGCCAGTGACGACGCTTTCAGCCCCAAAGGACGAAGGATTGTTCTCCGTGCTTGAAATTCAAATTTTAATAGGGTTTCAAAGGCGGAGAATTGGCGACAGGAAGCGCAATCATTATTTCTCGGAAAAATTCCGCTGTAAGAAACGGATAACTTCTGATTGCAATAGAAAGGAGTAAATGCGATAAAATGGTCCCATTTCCGGTATTCGTGAAACTGCTTCGCTATTGTTGCACGTGCTTCTATAAACATTTTCTTACGACCATTTCCTTGGATAGTCCAGAATCTCGGCCTAGTTGTTCTGCATGTAAATTGCATTATTCTTACAAATGCTATAGTTTATTCACAATGGCCTACTTACTTATTTTATATTTCTTCTGGAGCTTTGAAATAACTTTTCTTTCTTCCATAAGCAATGCTGCGCCATGCATACTCGATATATTTTGGCGTTGATACGAATAATTTACAAAATGTAATTTCCTATACAATTACTATCTGTTTACGTGTTTTCGGTAAAATTTTCCGAACAAAATAGTAGAGTTAAAAATATTGATACCAAGGTGATTGAGAATGATGCTAATGAGAAACATTAGCATGAGAAGTTTCAATGTTGCACGTAATTCTATAGATATTAATTCAGAGCGCATCAAAAATCTAACGTCCTGTAAGTTCTTATCGCTCGTATGGAGTACATTCTTATCAAGAATACCATTTATTCACGCTGGCCCACTTCCTACTCTCGCCTCTCCTTCTATTGTCTTGACGTTCCATTACGTATATATGTATGGTCCTGTATTTAACAAATTTCTAGCTTGTTTGTACCTTTCGTGGAACAAAATACGTATTGTTTATATCATACACCACCAGTTTATAATTTGTTTTTAATATGATTTCAACATACTTTTAGAAATAGAAAAATAGAGTGTGAAAATCAAGTTTCAAATTATCTTAGAACGCATTCTGAACAAATTGTATATTATCAATGATTTTGTTACTGCTACCAATCGAACTTGTAAGCACTCTGAATACCCTTGGTACACCTTAAATTTCCGAAAACTTCGAATATCCCTGGTACCACAATACCTCTGGCTTACCTTGGACTTTGTGCATTGTGCATGTTCAGAACTCTCTGTAATGGGTTTAAGTAATAAGTAGTCTAGTTATAGTTTCAATTTCTAAAAATCTAGACTCATACTCATCCTACGTATAATTTTTAAATTGAGAATACTAATTCTTAACGTATTTCAAGTTTTTTCTGTATTTCAAATGTCAATATCATGATACCAATTATTTGTTTGTAATGTCATAACTATATCCTAGTTCCGCAATGATAAATTTCATAGAAAAATATCTACAAAGTCTGTTTTTTCAATAGATTTTAACCGAGCATAGACATTGGATAGAGGCAAGTGTACTTTTGCACGTTGTATAGAAATTTTACAAATATTAGCTTGCAAACACGTCAAAGTTCTGGTTGCCTCTGTCCAGTGTCAAAGCGTACGCAGCCAACGCTCTTCTCGCTGGAGGCGCAATTTATTCACGCTGGCCCAGTTCTTCTTCTTCTATTTTCTCCTGCTTCTCTCCTTGCTGGAAGCAGTTTCGCAGAATCTATACGTTCTACGTCCCTCCTCTTTCATTCCGTACAACCTCGTGACACTTCGTTTCTCACGTCCACCGTGCTTAGGTGCAATCGTCTGTTAGAATTTTAATGAATCATCGTGTACTTAATAGATCACAGAACTATTGAACCAAGGAAAGCAAATAATCGTCTTTATTTTACATTCAATATTCAATGTGTTGAGAGTATATGATTATACGAATCGTATAATTAATTATTTCTACAGGATAAACATTTAATTAATACGTCGTGGTCGTCAAACACATTTTAATTTTGTATTTTCTCTTCCTTATTGTTATTCTTCTTTTTCTTTTTTAAATATCAATACATGTGGTTATATAAGCGTATATATGGTCGGATTAAATTTTAATATAAAGTGATTATGAAAAGTTGGCAGACAAAAGCATTGTACTCCGTTTCGTTCCGCTTGCCGAACTGCAATCTATTTATATGATTATCTTCTTTTGTCTCATCCACTTTTCCATCTCCACCTATTCCTTCATTTGTAATTCCAGCCCTCCATAGCATCCCCCTGTACTTTTTTTTTTACGTCGCACATAACACCAAATCGGATTTAACGAAGCAATGCACGCTACGTGAAATATAATTTCCAGTAAAACTAACAGAGGAGGTCCTAGTCAGGAACGAACACGATTTTAATGTGTAGATAATGTATAAAGTTCTCGTGTAAAACCGAACTAAAAGGAAGATTAATTTATACCAACGTTTCGAGCACATTTATTGTAACATCGGTCAGGTAGTTTTGGTTATCTTGTTATTAACGTTGAAATTCTATATTATTTTGGTCCGTTATAGTAAGAAAAGTTTAATCATCATATTATTGTTCTGTATTCAATTAAAAAACTGTTTGCACGTAGCATATCGTAGTTCTAAATAATAATTTAGTAATTCATCGCTTTAACCGAATAAAAGTTACGTACAATGATAAAGTGCCAGAAAAGGTTACCAACAAAAAGGTAATTAAGCGAAACACAGTTAAGGAACAAATAATTGAGTAACAACAAGGGCTTCCATTTAGAAAATGTACTAAAACGTTGCTTCATAATGAATTTCAGAACGTATACGTAAAGTAGAACGTTTTACACGAAGTAAAAGTTCGTTCGTTTATCCTTTATTAATTTTTAATTTAACATTAAACAGATTAATCTATCTATATTATACGAAATTTACAAAGTTATTCAAACAAAGTTCTAATCGAGGATTGTTTGTAAATGTACTCCAAATTGTTTGCTTTTTATTAGGTATTCATTATTATCCGCCACACATACTGTATACGTTTCTCAACTATTTCAATCAAGAGAATTAAATCTTTTGTTAGTTGAAGGTACAACAGCGCCTTAATTTTTATTCAAGACTGTCAAACTTTCGCGTGGTGAAAAAAATCGTTTCTCGCACTTGTCAAATCCAAGTCTCCGCAGAATATCGCGGGCCGAGATAAACGAAAGGACGACGATCAAAGTCGTGTCTGGTAAGTTTCACGATGGAGTCAATTAAAAGTTCTAGAAACTTTGAACCTTTTCGTCGTGCATACGAATCCTTGTCAGCGTAGCACGCCGGAATTTTTTACTCTACCGGATATTACACTTTGCTCGCGTCCGTGAACCAAGAAATCCTTGCGAACACAAATCTTGGCGTGTTGATGACGTTGCCATTATAGATTTACCATCTTGAAAAACACGATTCAAGGTTGCCTGATGAAACATATAATTGAAACATGCAATCCTTGAAAACTCACTGTTAAATTTCATCTCAATTATTAAGATGAAACAATAATATTAATTAATAATGCAAAATATTATACAACGGTAAAATAAAAAAAAATTGTAAAACGTCAACTAATATGATTAAGATAATGATATTTTATTACACTTCAATATATGCACGATTCCTATTAACAACATCAATAGATGTACATACAACTCGATCTTCAAAGAGACGAAAACGTGAAGGGAAATTTAAGCCGCTCTATTTTCCATTCGAAACGCGGTAACCCATACTCTCGCCCTATCCATCCGACTGAAACCCAGCTCTGTATCCACTCACCGGCAGGGAATTTCATCTTAACAGGAAATGCAGTTGCAGATACAGGAAAGGCTGATCTACAGAACGACACCGATACTTGGGGCGAAGGAGAGCGTAACGGGCGTAAGAGTCAGTGGAGGTAGAGGTAAAGGGACCAAAACGAGATATCCGACGAATTTAATAATTTTCTCATCCGCGTCGCGTCTCGGCTATCCGCTTTTACCCGACGATCCAAACCCCTCTCGCTTCCCGTCGTTCTGGCCGGCTTTCATTCAACAAAACGAGCATCATACGTGCAAATTGCAATACGCTCCGGCAGTCTTTATTAAGTTCCTCGCAATCAGGCCATGCGAGATACACGCGGCTAACGCGAGCTTCGTGGTAACCGTGACCGTCGATGGTGGTAACCGTCGTGGTGGTCGTGGGTGTCTGTACGGATTTCGAGTCAAAAACAACTCGATACGACGCGCTTGCCGCTGTATGTGTCCGCCACTTGAACCCTTTTAACGTCAAGAGCACGAAGCTTGTACGGGTACGCCATGGGCACACCCCAGGTAAAGGTAAACGCAGAAACGCGACTCGTTCACGTCCATCGGCGACACGCGCGCAACGTTTAAGGGTTTACGGTATGCTCGAGGACCGAGTACACCACTAGCCGGATATATCAAGCGCGGCAATCTCATTACCTGCCTTGCTGCATATGATATTTAAGCAGAGGGTCGATTCATTAAAATTGTCGTTTTACGATTATTATTTACAGGCAAAAAGTGCCCCGCTTTGACGTGAACGAGGTGAATTACTCTCGTCGCCGTGTCGTCAATTATGCAACGAACCACTACAGCTGAAGACTTCGAGCCTTTGTAAACGCGCAATGGTTATTGGAGGACCGAATAATGAGACCGGTACGTGTCGCTGGCGGTTATATTTTCCGCATTTTCTTACCTTTTAGTTAATTCAGTCTCTGGTATGTATACTCTACTTTGTTGCTAGTGTATGCTTCTTCTTTCTCAATATATGTGTACTTGTACGACTTATGAATAAAATAAACGATTAAAATTATTGTTAAAACTTGTAAAAGGGACGCAAGTGTTTGCTACTTCAAGTTTACGTTACCAGTCCTAAAAACTGGCGATTAGTATCATACCTCTATTACATCGCGATTTCGATTACACGAAGGTACCAGTTCACAGTTTTATCGTTCAAACGTTCACGGTGTTCGTACTAATTTATTTACTTTGGCCAACGCCGAAAGCATTATCCGCGCGTGTTAACACCGGTCCAGCTAATTAATACGATCCGATACCATTGTTTAAATCGTTAAAAATGCAATTGAAGTAATGAACACGGAGAATTCAGCTTTCGTTCCTACGGATCGTTCAATTATGCATCCCTTTTTCGGCCATTCTCTATCCGATAAAACAGTAGGAGTGGACAATTTCGTCTCTGGTCATACACGCGCCCTCTGTATCTCTGTGTACGCACACCTTGACTACCTGGCAAAGTCCTTAATTAAAGCTTTCCCTGGTGGGCGAAATCGCTCAAGAGTCGGATTAGTCCTGCGAAATCCCCATTAAACTTAAAATGAATTTCCACTGGTTTGTGGATGCGCGGTGCCAACTATACGACAGATATGTGTGTACACACGCACACGCGAAACGCAACCCTGTACGGTGATACGTCAACTTATACGTGTTTATATATGTATATAAATACACTCGCGTTGTATAACTGCTGGATTCCCCTCTACCAGGCCGTGTTTGTACTTGTCTATACCTTCTAACCGAAAGCCCTAAATAAAACCGTGGATATATGTATGCGGTGAGCGTTGTTACTGTCGTTCGCGCTGATTGCTGTGTCCTGCTACAGTCGCATTGCTAGGCTCGAAAGGGGTGACAGGGGATCCACGGGGGTGAGCAGCGAACAGAGGGCTCGCGACTGGACCCGCTGTTTTCAGGGGGGATGGTTTGTATGTTCCTGCCAACCATTCGGGGTGGCTTGCAAACAAACCGCGTTCTGTTATTTGATTCTGTCCACCCAGCGCCATTTCGCGACCTAACACGAACTTTTCGAAGCCGAGTGTACCGACCGCGAATAACGACAAGCCCACGCCTGTTTCGCATTCATTTCTGCCAGCATGCCTGATCGAATGGATCACGGAAGTTGTTAATTGTAATTAGTTATAAACGTAATATCAAATACCGTGAAAACTCTGTATTATATAGAATCATTGCTTCCTCTTTTATTTTTGGAAATTTAAAATGTATACGAAACGAAAAGAATTTTCACGAGAAGAACAAGACAATTTCTATGTTTGTGTTTTGGTTGGATTTAGTTAGAATAATGGTGCATAATTTAAAAAAATGTTTCGCTCTCTATCGTATTCTATTGGAATAACGCAGAAATTTTTCATAGGGACAAATAATTGTAACGCTTCGATTCGTCGCATTGTTCTAAATCTAGACACTGTATAATTTCTTGGTCATGAGTTTCAATTATTTCGTACTTTGAATTCACTAGCTTGAAGCAGATTTTATAGCGCGATAGGGTAAGCTCGAATTAACAGTGACGAGCGTATGCCTAGCGATGCCGTGGAATTTAATATATACGACTGCAAAGCCCTAACCGTAAAACTGAGCATTAAACCTGCGCGCGACAAAATTGTGCCTTTCACGACTACCGGTGTATAAATTTTATATATTTTTTTTTTTGCGCGCGCGTGCAGANCAATTTCTATGTTTGTGTTTTGGTTGGATTTAGTTAGAATAATGGTGCATAATTTAAAAAAATGTTTCGCTCTCTATCGTATTCTATTGGAATAACGCAGAAATTTTTCATAGGGACAAATAATTGTAACGCTTCGATTCGTCGCATTGTTCTAAATCTAGACACTGTATAATTTCTTGGTCATGAGTTTCAATTATTTCGTACTTTGAATTCACTAGCTTGAAGCAGATTTTATAGCGCGATAGGGTAAGCTCGAATTAACAGTGACGAGCGTATGCCTAGCGATGCCGTGGAATTTAATATATACGACTGCAAAGCCCTAACCGTAAAACTGAGCATTAAACCTGCGCGCGACAAAATTGTGCCTTTCACGACTACCGGTGTATAAATTTTATATATTTTTTTTTTTGCGCGCGCGTGCAGACTCGTAAAAGTTTCATAAAGTCTTATTCTGTATCGGTTATACGGTGTCCTTTTTATGCTGCTCGTAAATTCGTTAAGATTTCGTATGTGCATCTGCATCAGTGTTATACTTACAGTTATCGTTGCCAACGCAGATTANGTTTATAGAAACTATAAAATATACTTACAATAATACCTTTTAAACAGGAGCACGTTAAAAAATNCATTTAAATTGGATACCGAAATGGTTTACCAAATTGGCCTGGACCATACCAGGATTGAGGGAATATTTCACTGAAGTATATAAAATCGTTATTACGACCAGAATATCATTTATCTATGTAAATCTTTTTTTTTCTAAAGTAGACATTTTATTTATAGGAAACTTTTTTTTCGTCAACAGTTTGAAGTTTCTATAGAAAACAGGACCTAATTACTTGTGGCTGAGCTCGAATGAAAAAGCGAAATCAAGTCGTCGTACTGCGAACGATGCATTCCACAGTTTTGCATCTCGATAGCGGCGGTAAGCAGTCTCTGGTGGAAAGCTGACTGCAATCTCATCTATCTTCAGACGGTATGCGAGTTGCGCCTAGGGCTAATAAGGTGTTATTAATGTCGTCACGCCACAGCTATCTAACAGCCTCCTGACTTTGTAAACTATTCTGAGCCGACGAGCTGTAGCTAGTCGGCATATTCCTACTGCATTTGGCTGGTTTCTCGGCCAACCTTACTCTGTGCCTTTTCGATTTTCGAACGATACCACCTTGTTTTATTAGACGTCGTCGTAAAAACGTGAGAGCTAGGGTTTTATATAAATTGAGTTCGTCGAATTGTTCCTGTAAAACGAATTTTGTACGATACACTCTGTCCCCAGATTGAACTTCGTTTTACACATATTTAAATAATATATGTAAGATAATGATAGAAATGATTAGAATAATATATTATTTACCAATTATGTTAGAAGAACATGACACGATATCAACAAATTTCAAAAGATTCTTCTTTAATTAATTAACATTCCCCACCTACAAAGATCCGTAACCTTATTTCTGTTCGAGGTCAAGTAGTTGGAGTGTTCTAGAAAATATTTCGTAACTTTAGAAAAACGAGACGACACCAACAATGGATGCACAAAGAGATGAAAAATATACCAGCGTAATTAGCTTCGAAATATATTTGAAACGATGTATCAAAATTTACTATACTTTGGCAAAGGATTTAAAAGTAACGAAACAAAGTAACCAGGGCTGCGCGATACTTTCTGAAACCCCTTGATATTCTACAGAATTTACTCCGTGTATCCAAGAGTATCATAATTTCGCACGTTAACTTGATATATTCATATAACGAGGAAGGATCATCTTTAAATAACGAATAACTAGAACACAGATTTAATTAAGATGTTGCTTGCTCATGCATTTTACTAGCGTGCTTCAAGAAAAAGGGCTAAAAGAGGGTCACTCGTTCCGCTCCACATACATTATCAGTTTAAGGGATGTCACAAAAAATGATTCCTGGATCACACGAATTTCCACGTTTTACCAGCAACACCTTTCCCTTTGACGCAACTGTGAGCAGCGTATCGTGAGATGTGTTTACAAGGGGAAAAGCCTTAAGTAACTTGATAACTGGTTGCACCTGACTGATGAAGAGACTCGGTCCCTCACCCTTCGACCAACCTCTGAAAAGCAAACTTAAGTTTCAAGAATGAGAAACTTTCAAGATGTCGCTTTGACTCGTTCTACGCTTTCTTCCGCGAGTTGAACCCCTTTCACACCGCCACGCATAAGTGTCGTTTCGAAACTTTCGCTCTTAATTGCCAATTTACATTCACGAGAGAAATATCTTTAGTTGTAACGGCTGTTAGCTAATGATAGCAAGTTTTATGGAATAAAAGTGGAGAAATGTAAAATGTTATAGTTTAATTTTAAGTGGATTACGAAAGTATCTTTAGAAATCCCTGTGCGAACAGATTAAAATCGGAACAGAATTCTTTCTTTTTACTACTAAAACTTAGTAAACAGGTTTTTCAAAAGCAACAATTTTTGATCATTTTCTCGTTGAATCCTAATTAGTACACAATTTTGAAATCTTTATTTTTTAGATNACGATCGAAACTTTTGTCATCAAACTGTAGGAACGTACAGATCGCTAAAGATATTCAATTTATTATTCCAATTCATTCCACCTATACAAGAATACATCCAAATACGAAACAAACTGTCTTCGTATAANCCGTAATAACAAGTACACGCAGACCCAACGAACAAACCCATGGTTACCGCGTAAAATTTGACAACATTAATTCGTAAAGAATCCTGAAAGAGCCTCGACGAAGTGGTGTTTCGCGGCCGAAAAGTTTTTTAATTAGAAAAGTATCCCGGACACGCACCTTCCTAATTAGAAAGGTTGCAACGCGCCGCGACACGCCACGTCAAGTGGGCTTAATTAAAGGTTTCGGATACCATGCCGGAAAACTCGTGGCGTACTTTGAACGCTCTGGTCCCCCTGCACCCCTTCCTGACCGGTGTTATTGCCGCCCTTTCTTCTATGGGGACATAAGTCGTCCAGTAAATTCCTTTTTACGACACCATCCTCGATTTTCTTCGGATACGGAGGGGGGGATGTAGTGCTCTCGAGGGCGATTCCGCTTCCTTCGTCCTTCGTTCTTCTTCACTGCTGGCGTTAAAATGGCCCTGCGCACTTCGTCCGCCTCGGTGTCGGGGCAGGACGCGATGATTTCATCCAAAGAAATATCGTGCCTTGGGCATCGCTGACGAGTTATTACATATTAGGTAATAGAACCTTATTTCTTTAAGAAATATTTATAGCGGCACCGCATCGCCACGGTACTCCAATATGTGACATAATATGGTTTAAGTTATGATGGATTTGAGAAGAACCATCGAGAAGTTTATAGAAACTATAAAATATACTTACAATAATACCTTTTAAACAGGGGCACGTTAAAAAATATATATATTTTTTTTTAAACGAAGCGATGTGAAACAGTAATAAGGTTATCGTATGTTATTTATTAAACTTTAAGTGTGTTCGATTATTGTAGAAACACATAGCAGAGATATAGGAAGGAAATTCTCCGATACTCTGATACGTTTAAAAAATTCTACATTAATAAAAAACTATAANTGCCGGAAAACTCGTGGCGTACTTTGAACGCTCTGGTCCCCCTGCACCCCTTCCTGACCGGTGTTATTGCCGCCCTTTCTTCTATGGGGACATAAGTCGTCCAGTAAATTCCTTTTTACGACACCATCCTCGATTTTCTTCGGATACGGAGGGGGGGATGTAGTGCTCTCGAGGGCGATTCCGCTTCCTTCGTCCTTCGTTCTTCTTCACTGCTGGCGTTAAAATGGCCCTGCGCACTTCGTCCGCCTCGGTGTCGGGGCAGGACGCGATGATTTCATCCAAAGAAATATCGTGCCTTGGGCATCGCTGACGAGTTATTACATATTAGGTAATAGAACCTTATTTCTTTAAGAAATATTTATAGCGGCACCGCATCGCCACGGTACTCCAATATGTGACATAATATGGTTTAAGTTATGATGGATTTGAGAAGAACCATCGAGAAGTTTATAGAAACTATAAAATATACTTACAATAATACCTTTTAAACAGGGGCACGTTAAAAAATATATATATTTTTTTTTAAACGAAGCGATGTGAAACAGTAATAAGGTTATCGTATGTTATTTATTAAACTTTAAGTGTGTTCGATTATTGTAGAAACACATAGCAGAGATATAGGAAGGAAATTCTCCGATATTCTGATACGTTTAAAAAATTCTACATTAATAAAAAACTATAACTTCAACACTTAATTAGCAATTTATCGAAGGCAACATTCCACAATTACGTCATACTTAAAAACTTTTATAAATATCAGAAGACACAGCCCAAAACATTCTCTTCAAAATAATACAGCGAAGATCAACATTATACAAGCAATCGTACCCGGTTTAATTTGAAAAAATCAGTCTCAACGTCCGGAGATGCTCAAGGATCGAAGGCTTCTGGGCTCAACGTGGTCAATTAAACGAGAAAACAATCGGGGAAAAGTCTTCTTTCCCGAAGCGGCATTGGACAACCTTTATCCGCGATTCCGGAATGGACTTCCTACAGGGTCTACGTGTTCCATAGCGCACACAAACCGACCATAAAATACATCTCTGGAGCGCGCTCGTCGGCGGAATCCAAACGGCGCATTTGCGCAATGGGACGTGCAACCAGTGCACGAGAACTGCTCACCGTTCGCTCGTATATACCAAGAGAGAGAGAGAGAGAGAAAGAGAGAGAGGAAACGAGCAGAGCTGTTCGAGCAGAAACGGGACCACCATGCGAGGCAAATGTTTCTGCGGTGTGCACACCGTGCCGCGTGTTCCATTTATGGGATTGCATGAAAAATTCCGCACGCATATTCCGTGATGTTTCGTTTCCTTTTGCCTGGCCCAGCCTTGTTATCGTCGGTCGGCCGTCTCTAAACCGATTGCTCGCACGCACTCAGCCGTGCGCACACCTATACGCTTTCTAACTATGTAAAGCAACCATCCCTTACACCTCTACCCACCACTTGGGAACGGATACGCGTACGAACCGTTCCACCTCAAATGATACAGTAAAGCATCGCATCTGAATTCGGATTTCTTATCCTCCCCTTTGAAGTTCGAAGGATTCCTTGATGACGCGAGGAGGATTTGATTCTGTGAAGATTTCGATCTTATGGCATGAAATTTACTCGTACGGCGGTCGGAACTTGGTGCAGACGACGCAGTATTGAAGTGTATTATAAGATTTCATATTTCTTGCTTTGAGAGGTATAGCTACTCTAATAGACGTGAAAGAGTAATCATTTTTTGAGTAATTCGTTGCTTTTTATGATATGCAAATTAAAGTTTATTTATTCGTAAGAAACGGATGATTACCAAAGATAAATTTTAAACGTTTTAAGCAACTTTAAAAAAATAAACAATTAACTAACCAACTTCTCAGGATAAAATTAAAATTTAAAATCTGTAAGAGTAGCTATGATTAACGCTAAAAAATGTTATACGATGCTTCCAATGTAACAATTTACTACTGATAGGGAAAATTTAGAGACACAGCTTCGCACACCGTTACCCTTTGAATTGTTCTCCAGTTTTCTATTCCTCTCCCTCGTGTGTGTAACCCCTGCCGAACTCTGCATTCCATCAAGCTTGGTTTCACGAGCAAGTACCTCAGCTTCCTTCCCCTTAGTAACATCCAACCAATTTAGTCGTACAAATAGCGTCGCCGCAGCATCGTTTGATCAAACGCGCCATTAAGTGAAATAATGAAGCTTAATACCGTAACGGGATAAGCGGGGAAACTACGCTTCCTGCGCGACGCGTAACATCGGAATTGAAATATTTTTAATAATTGTTGTTACACGGGTCATTGTACTGGTTGCTCCGTTTTCGAGCGTGCGACTGGGAATTTGGAATAATCTGGAATTAAATTAAGGTAACAGGCTATTTAGCCAGGTGTTATAGGTACTATGATATCGCATTGCATTGACGGTAATCTGCATTAAAATATCTTATTAATAAATTATCCTGTGGATGAAAATCTCATCGTTACACGCCTGTTTGATTTATCGTATGCATTAAATCGACCGATAAATTTATTCGTAACGCGCCAGTTTTTACGCAGAAATTTGATCTCGATACGAAAACCGGAAAAAGGGAACAACCGTGTATTTTCTTTGATTTCAAAAAATAACAAACGTGATCGCTTGCAAAAAAAAAAAAAAAAGAAACAGAAAAAAGGAACCAGTGGAAGAAACAAAGAAAAGGTGGAAACGTGTACCATTTCGCACGTTTCATTTATTGGAACCATCCACGAATCGGCAACAATGAAACCAAATTGCAGTTAGCCCTCTAACTTCCATGAGCCCGGTTGTTCTCACTGGTCGTTTACGTTTATAGGAACGTTGCTGACATAAAACGTCGATCGTGTCACTTTGGGATAGCCGTTGAATGGACTATATACAAACGAGCTGCAATCTACGCATCTCATGGATTCAACGATCCGCGAATCCCTTTGTCCCTGATTGATAGATGAAGGCAACGCAAATAGGGTCGCTGGTAATGTTGTCGCTACGCACCACAGTGCACTTGAAAGTGCTGTTTCAATTTCATACCCACACCATCGATCGCTCAAAGTGACCGACCAATCCAACGTCCAGAGCAGATACGCTTGTCCTGCTTTCTCGCGATCACGAGAGCAGGAAAGATCTCACGGGAAGACAACCGATCATTAATCGCGCTCACGAAATCGCTTTACGTTGAATCGCGACATTTAAAAATGAAGTTGTTGCAATTTAATTTGGAGACTGCGGTGAAGAAAATGGTTTGCAATAAAATGGTCGACGGAATTGTTAAGTATTCATAATTGTTAAATATTCATTGATTTTGATTAGTCAAAATTGGTTGGAGTAAGAAATAATTGTCGATGAAATCACAAAAAATGTGTTTATTGCTTACTATGGTGTAAAATTAATTATTATATATTTCTTGACTAATTTCAAGCAATTTTTTGAAAAAGAAGTAAGATTTTCCTGCGTTGAGCAATATCCATGATTATAAAGTACTTTTTAATAACATTGTAACATTAACACGATAAAAGTAATATGATTTATTACTTATCATTAAACCTCATAACCGCAAAAGTCTGTTTCAATAATCACCTAATCTCATTGTAAAATATGTATACGATTCATTAAACTGGAAAAGCAAAACGATCAAATCGTATCATAATTTATGTACGATGCTTTTTGCACAAAAGTGAACGGTAGTATTGGGAGACCACACGGTGCATTATGTTCCCTCATTGTGCCGTTCCACCCCTCGACCGTACTCTACGAATAATCCTCAACAACACAACCCCATTAATAATCGCCATAAATATTCATTTGTTAGTTGATTTACGAGTTGAGCCGAGGTACGCATACGACAATGTAGTATTCCGCCCAAAAAATTGTTAATACAACCGTCTTTGGATTTAAATAACCACTATATTTTACTTTTTAAAAGAAAAACGATGGAAGGCACACCGTTAAAAGATAGGGTCGGTACGCGGCCCTCGTTACCTTATGTTCCTCGATAATCGTGGCTCGTTCCCTTCTTTTTTTTTTTAATAACCATTTCGCGGAATAAGACCTTTAATGCGCTTGATACTGCCGAAACGGTTCGGCTGTAATATCTTTTGCGAGCTTTGAACCAATCCTGTAATGCAGCGGGTCTCATTTACGGTCCCCTTAAATCTTAATTACAACTAACTTTAATGCCGATCTAGTTTTTAATATGTCCCGGTATCACGAGGTAACCGCTGCTCGGCTCCGATTCACGTTTCAAACTGATTTTGCATGGACATTTTCATATTTATGCGAGATATAATTTCATTTCGAAATAAATTTCAGTTCTTTCAATGTCTAAATCGAAACTGAAATTTTTAAAAGCTTTCGTTAACACATTCGTCACATGAGAGCTTGTACTACAGACGCATGAATTACGACCGAATATCATTATTCATGGTTCGGAAATGAAACGTTGTAAAGTAGGATTAATGCGATAGCCGGTACTAGTCAGCAACACCGAATTCTCATTATGATTCGAATGGAAATCGTATCGTGTCAAGTTGATACGATTATTTTAATCGATATATCCACGACCTGATTCCGCTTTAAATATTCATGCTAATACTGTTTTCTCAAATAAACCGAATAAACTGAATAAAGCGTATAATAATCGTTGTAACTCAACAACGATGTACAACGAACCGTTGTACGTAATAAACCGAAATTTTATTTGATCGCGAAATAGAAATAGTCTGTTAATTCACGGCAATTGAAGAAATCAGAGTGATACATTCGCGACTACACCGTTGCTGCACTGCTCTCGGTGTCGGAATTTCGTATATTTGCGTTGGCACCATCTATCAAACGCGAACAAAGCGGCTGGCGAATTGTTCGACCCAGGATCGAAATTTTTGGATCGTGGCTGGTCTGGACGCAGCTCGTTATTCTTCCTCCCTCTTCGCCGCCTCGTACAAAACGTATTGTTATTAATGTCATTCGCGTGTGCGTGGCCGAGCTGTATGTAAATTACAGCCATGGATCATCGTTATCCACAAATCAGATAGTCATCTTCGATTCCATCTAATTGCAAACTAGGGGGTGGAGAACGGATATACCGGTAGATGCTTGCGATAGAAGATAGAAATTTCCAATGGTTGCGATGCGAGATTGTTGCTTAGAAAGTTGTGTGGAAAAATAGGAAACAAAAAATTTGGGAAATAAATATTCTGAATAGTTTTACGATCTGTTGATACGATAGAAAAAAAAATTAATGTTTTAGAAGTATACGAGAATGGTAACAATGTTTTAAAAATGCCATTTTTAACGCTCCCATTACTGTCTAGGAAAGTATTATAAAAAAAATTATCCAAAATTTGAACAAGTTCGTTTAACATCTTGGTATGGCATGTGGTACAAAAAAAGTAATCAAAATGTATCGGTAAGATAAAATGTAAAATTTTTTCGTAATCTGCTTAACTAATTTATAAATTGTTGAAATGGGTAATGTATGATTAAATTCGTTGAGTAAAGACAGTTAAAAATACGTGATTTCCTTGGATACATACCTCAAGGGAAAAAATTGTATCCTACCTTTTGAATATATTTTTTCACGTAGAATCACTCCCTTCGCGGTTGCTCCACCAATTATAAAATACTCCGTACACGTATAAGTATTTACATATTCACTGTCTAGAATATTTAGCCTCCCCCATTGCTTTCGCTTCATGAACATCAATTTATCAAGTTTACGCAAGAGAGATGGAACCTTAACAAGTTGACTACCCCTAATATGAACTTGTGCGAACTCTTAAGTGCACTTCCTACTCTGCCTCTCCTAAAACCGAATTAATAGGAAAACCACTCCTAATCCGATCAATCTATCACGAATCTATACAACAAAATTTATCTAACAAAAACTATTTTTCGACAAACTCATTTCTTTAATCCTTCAGGCATTACCGAACCCTTTACACCCTATATTCTCATTTCTCCCATCGTCGATTCGTCTGTGCGAAAATGTTTAAAGATTAATCCTTGGAACCTCGTCGCGTACACAGACACAAACAGGAACGCCAAAAATACGTAAACTTCCGCTGACCATACGCCAACGTGTGCGATCTCATTTCACGGAACGATCGACGAAAAATTTATCCGAGGGAGGCGGGAAATAAATTGCACTGGTGAAACGAACACAGACAATTTTTTCCGAGATGGATGCGAGATAGAAACACGCTTGCACGGTGTTACGGTTATATGTAGCGGCGTATTAAAAATGTCAGCCCTCGCGTCGCAGTCAGCAGAGGGAGGAGGGTTTAAAAAATGGCCGACGTAAGGAGGATCAGAAAGAAGTCCATAACTCGAAATATCTAGGCTGGCATATAACGGAAATTTAAAGCCACTTCGCAGCCGCGAAGGTGTCGCCGTATATTTCAAATTTTATCGTGCCCACGGCCGAATATATACGGCATCCCATCAGGCTGGAGCGCGAAAAAATTGTTCCGGCTTTGACAGCCCTCCGACGCCCTGTCCACTGTCGGAAAAAAATTTCCTAAAAATATACCATTGATTTTGGAAAGATACCGGAACCATGAACCAACAAGCGGATCGAATGCATTGTTGCGTTGTGTATGGACGCTAATGTAACTATTTTAAATTCTTAAAAGATTCGGTCGAAAATGAGTTTATTACATTTATGAATATCAACATTACACGTTTGTTTGTATTGCATTAAAAAATAGATTGCGTTTTCTTGTTTTTCTTTTAAGTTTTGAGTTATCCTAAGAGTTTCTGTAGTTTTCGTGATATTTAATTTTGATGAAGATTTGACGCAGAAATTTTAAGAAAGAAGTCGAAACACGATTTACGCAACGTGTCCTGTTAGCTTTTATGATGAAAAGCTTATTGTTACGTTGAAATTCCCTTTATTCGCTTGTTATGCATCGATGACAAGTTAACCAGATAACAAGGAACAGGAAATAATAAGGGTTAATGCAATTTCTACGGTCAGATTATGTCGTAGGTATATTCACATATATGTCGGGTACGTAACGTCGTTGTTCGCCTAAGTGGATAGAAGATCTTGATGCGGAGATTGTAACGGAAGACAGATAATCTCTGGCGCCCTTCGTTAACCCAGTACGTCGTAATAGGACGCTTCGAGTAATGAGACCCTAAGTACCGTTACTCGATAGTTCAGACGAGCGTCGTTTGCCATAAGGGTTGTTAGCATCGTTTGATTATCGTCCTCCAGCACGAGATATTCATTTATCAAACTTCGTTTTCAATAAAAAAACTAATCCTAGACAATGACACAATAATTCACACTGAAGCTAAGAAATAATAAAGTTTATTATTTTGAATTATAAAATAACTTCAGAATTCTATAAATCTTATTACGACCTCACTCATCTACAAACCACGAGTAATTTTTTATCTCTATGTTTATGAAATCTTTGTTGCTTAAATCCAAATTGACATAAAAAGTAACGCCATTATTCTCAATTTCCTTTATATTCACAAATGTTCGAAAAAAATCAGTTGATAACCCGTAAGATGTTAAAAACGATGCATCAAATCATCCGAAAATAAGTGCGTTATCAATTAATAACAACATGGCACACGTAGCGATGAGACAAATCGTTTGAAATTAATTACACAGCCTGAGGCGATTTTCTTTGCGTCACTAATAGAGGAAGAGGAAGGGGATTGGCAATTTGACGTGATGAGAACGACGGGATTCCTTTCTTTTTGGCTTCCTTTGAAGGAAGAACGCAGGACGAAGTCCTTTAACGGTTGCCCTAACAGGTGATTCCGCCTTCTCGAAGGATTCAATCTCTTTCAACTACGGACCGCGCTAACGCTCATTTCCGTTGAATCCTCGTGTCCTTTACGATCCCTCTTTATACCTCTTTTTGCGGTCCGTTGCCACAGCTTTTATTAATTATATAACGATAGGACTGCTGATAAGACCCCAAACAATACCAGGGAAAGCGGTATTATCCCAAGCGGTGAATACTTGATAGCAACGCCTAATCTTAAGGAGATTAAGCTACGACGTACATGCCACGATTTCTAATTAATATTGGATGAATCCTAAAATGTACGGTTCACGCAGCTATTTCACCACCGAATGCCGTGCTAGTTGTTTAAGGAGACTTAGCATTGGCTGTGAAATCGATGAGTAAATCACAGACGACGTATAAAATATACTTAACATCGAATGAATTTTTTTTTGTTACACGATTTTGAAATTTGCGAACCTTTTGTATCTCTTAATAATTTGTGGTGGTAACAAATGTCTTAATTTTAATCGAATATAAAACTGTCTTTCATTTATCAACTAGCCTGTTATCAATATTTGCATCATCGAGATAATAGTAAAATTGACCAATATTTTTTGGTAGTCTTACTCATATTTAACAAAAAGCAATGTAAATTTTACTTATCGTGAAAAAGAAAATTATTAGGAGTATAATACTTATTATGAGTTATTATAAAAGACTGAATTAAAAATTTGCATTTGTCAAAATTTAATAAATAAAGACTCGGTGAATTTTACGAACAAACCAACGATATCCATCAACTCTATTCATTTCTACCGTGCAGACCACAACCACAAAGAATCCAATCATCTTACCCCAAAACGCCAAGGTACGCTCTTTTTGAATGGTTAGAGCCGCTATTACAGCCGCCGTGGTTATTCATGCGGCGGCGCCCGCTCTATCTCGATACTTATCGTATCGCCACAACCCTGAAACACTCGCTGTTCCATGACGTCGCTCGTTTTCTCAGGCTGTACACCGATGCGGGGATGCGTGGATGCACACTCCACAACAGGGACGAGCCGAATTCAAAGACGGCAAGCCTCCTCAGACAAGGCTAAGAGAAAATTTCCGCGATAGGGGTGTGGGTGGACTCGGGGTGAAAAAAGAGTTGTTGGCGGTCGAAAGAGAAGGTGCATGATACCCTTGATGAGGGTGTGAATAAGTATGTCTCAAGTGGCTCGAGTGGGTGCGCTATCAGTCCGGCTTAACGCCACGGGCGAAAATTAATCTCGCGTGCGTGTATCTCTTTCGCGTCCGTATATCTTTCTCGCTTCTCTGTAGCTAACACAGACACATAGCTGCAGTGACGTGTTTCCTGGCGCATAAGCGGTTTCGACGGAGCAGAAGATCACAGAAGTTACGGTAATCGTAGGTGTGAGAGGATCGTGGTGGAAAATCCTCGTATAACTGGCTGAATTGCTCAGTTTAAATATTTTGGGAAAATTATAAGGAATATTATATTCGTGTGAAATTATTAACCCTTAACACTGTGTTAATAATTTGTTCTTATACATGCATATATANCGCGTCCGTATATCTTTCTCGCTTCTCTGTAGCTAACACAGACACATAGCTGCAGTGACGTGTTTCCTGGCGCATAAGCGGTTTCGACGGAGCAGAAGATCACAGAAGTTACGGTAATCGTAGGTGTGAGAGGATCGTGGTGGAAAATCCTCGTATAACTGGCTGAATTGCTCAGTTTAAATATTTTGGGAAAATTATAAAGAATATTATATTCGTGTGAAATTATTAACCCTTAACTCTGTGTTAATAATTTGTTCTTATACATGCATATATATTTTTTTTTCGAAATAATCATTAGTATTCTGAATAGAATCAATAAATCTGTGCGGGAAACGAGACATCGGAAACGAATTCTAGAAGCTTGTAGAACACGAAATCAATTATAGTCTTAAATAAAGGGGTAATTATTTCCCACTCGATACCACCGTCAAGTAGTACAAACCCGTGATCTACAAGCCAGTGGACAGATCCAGGATCCCATTACACAGCAGGCCTCTAATTGTCCTCGCAATTCAAATGGACTGATGTACGTACCCTAAAATAGGAGTACAGGACATGAAATTGATTAACTGGTTAGACAACGTACATCGTACCATGCTAAAACGCACGTAAAGCTGTGTAACCTGCCTACGTGCATTGCATTGGTGTTCAACGACGCTCTGTTTGCCGCTCCTCAAGTTTCTCACCCATTGTCTGTTTATGAAATTACGGGACTGTCGTTTAAACGTGAAAGATTTAAATTTCTCAATTCATAATGGACGAAGTAAAACGCGTTCGGAGAGAATGATAAATTTCGAATAAAACATTTATAGACTCGAGCAAAATTTTAGCGACGAAAATTTAATATTCGTATTGAAAACAATAACCGAGTAATAAATAATAAAATAAATTGTTACTGAAACATGAGGAATCATCACAAATTTGGTAGTATTATCGTTGGCCAAGCAGATCGTATTTTCCAGTGACGGATTATTTGAATAATTTGAGGATTCTATTTCATGTCGAAAAAAAAAAAAAAAAAAAAAAACACCGGAAGAAGAGAATTTTCCGTAAAATTACACAGTTGGCTCGCTTGGAACGGCGCTTCGTTAACCGACGCACGATCCGCGAATTTTTCACGTAAACGTCGGAATTATCACGAAATTTATTCCTGGATGAAAACCCTCCAGTCAAGATTCCATATTCACGCACAACGATACGCGAAGCTTATAACTTGGGGATAATCTGATCGATTTAAGGGATATCCGTTAAAGCGCTTTCTAATTCAAAATTCGATCAGCACATTTCAGGATTACGTTTCCCGACATCCTCGAAAATGAAATATTCGTGGATTCGATTTTACGCCCGACTGTCGGAGATTGCTCGATACTGAGATGTATATTCTTGAAAAGCGTCGTAAACGTGACGTAAACGGGCCAAAAAGCCGGTGTAAACACGGCGCGAAAGGAAAGCCATGGGTCCGTGTTGATTTAGGACCGGTAGACGACAAACCTCCGCCAGGAATGTGGGCTAACCCTTGCGAGACACGTGTTATAAGATCAATATTTTTTTATTCCGATAACCTGCAATGTTTTTCTGCGCGTCAGGGGTTAGTCAGTACCGGAAAAAGGGATGTTTTGAATCCATCTGTATGGTAGGAGGATTTAACATGTAAAACCTCGATACGAGGAATATAACCGGTTCCATTTTTTTCGTTGTTTGCTGAACGAATCTGTGTACCTAGTTAAAAGGTAAAATATAATAAAATAAATATTGGAATACTATCGTTCGATGATTTAGGAAAAAGGTTGAAAAGTTCTACAATTCTGTTTCTCTTTCCTAAAAATAATTAGACATTAGTATCGATTTGTATTTAGCTTCGAAATATAATTTTGATCTTACCATATTTTTCTTTTTTTTTTTTTCTTCGGAAAAAGATTAATTTCTCTACAGAATTTCGTTTTAATTTCTCTACAGTGCCATAGATACTTAATATTCAGGACGTTCACGTTTCTCTTTAGATTCATTTCATAGAATCAATTGATGGAATTTTAACTACCCCGACTCTCCTGAATACGATCGTTTTACAACTTTAAAGAATATGTGTTGATAAGCGCACAAATTTCACTTTCGAATATTCTCAAAATCGAATGGGACAAAGAAGTAACCAATTTTGTAATATCAAAGTTACAACAATAACAAGACATTGACTAAATAAGAACAAGATGTAATCTGCAGAAAACGAAAAAGAAATTCAAGGAAAGAAAGAAAAAATTCTGCCACAAGGTCTGCATCCTGGCTTCTGTATTTTCAAAGAAAGGCAACGTTCTCGCGCGTGTTCGAAGATAAAGAAAGGCAGCCGGCTAAAAAGGAAGCTGGTTCTTTATATTTTTCAATTTCCATCAGACCCAAGCCTACCTTACCTCCGACTAAGAGAAGCATTTTTATGGGGAACAATCCCTACGAACCATCTGCGGCACTACGGCGACGCTCCCAAGATTTATACATACTGTGCAATTTAATTCATCCCACGTTTAAGTAGTACACGGAAATAGATGTCATTCTTGTCGATATGAGGTGTCGTCCTTGTCGATCAATAATATTATTCCCGATGGAGGATGTACGCGCTTTCAACTCGAGATACATTGCACCAAGGACTGTAATTCGGCATTGGTTGCGATAGAAATCACGTAACTATCGCTTGTAATTTTCATTAAACTTCGCAAAACAATTTTTATAATATCCTATGTGTATTTTATCGTGTATAGATTATAGCAATAAAAGCTGGAAAATTTCAAACGTTCCGATAGAAATTTATAACAGTAGCAGACAAACTTGTAGAGCTTTACAAAACGATCAAAAGACTTTGCGCGCGCAACATAGGCGTACAGAATGTTCGAACATTCTCGGTTCTTAACACAACGGAAACAAAGCACACGAATCTACGCTCACCGAACAGGAGGCAAAAAGTTAAGGCAACAGGAACGAAACCACCTAATCGCACCCTAAAGTAAACATTAGGCCTCCGTTTCAAACCCTTGCCGCTTTGAAGCACGAACGAACGAACGCACCTCTGGCTCAAATTAATTAATTCGCCGTTAAGAAGCTTCATTATCGCGGAACAATCGGCCCGTCTCAGACGTCTCGCGCAGATCCGTGATGCATTAAGCAATTTGGTTACACTCGTCTCGGAGGAACTGCGAAACGAGTTCCTCGAGGACCCTCGCCCCCTGCTAGAGCGGTTTGGAAGAGCAGATTCGCGTTCCTCTTTCTGTACGGTGTACGTTGCGCAACCGTGAGATTGTCAAAATTTCGTCGGTTGACAGGTACAAAGGGTGGCCGAAGTTACGAGAGAAAAGGATGGTACAGCCGGTGCTCGAGCTTCTGCGAGACCTCGAAATCTTTACACCCTGGTACAAAGGGCTCTACGGTTTGGGAGGTTTAAACCTGCTGCTGGCATTTAATGGCGTCTGTAAGTTATACCTCGAAGGGAGACAGAGAGAAGGGGAAAGAGAGAGAATTGTTGGGTGAAGCACGTAACCCACGGACGGTTGAGATCGAGGAATAGAAACGGGAAAAGAGGGTCGAGTGGATGCGAGTTGTAAAGATAGACGGCTAGAGTAAGACGAAAGAAAGCAGGATAAAAGAAGGAATAAGCGAAAAGAGATGGAAAAAGGAGGCGAATGATAAGGTGTAGGCGAGCAAGAGAGCTCGAAGGAAAAGACACAGTTGGCGGCTCCCACACAAATTACCTAAGAAAGCGCTTCTTCAAGTATCAGTTAGGGTTTAGTTCTCAATCTCTCGACTGTGCCGTGGCCTCGGTCTTTTCCTGCTGGAAGGGGATAAATTTCGTAACCCGTCAGGTTAAATCTTCTGGTCTAACCGCAAGTCCTGGAAGACTTGCCGCGTTCTATCACCGAAACTTCCCTACATCTGTATCGTTCTCTTTCTCTGTCTTTCCTTCCTGTTTTTCCGAATCGTGCCACGAACTTCATCGAAAACCAGATCTCCTTGATCGAATTACGATCCGGGAGAAGAAGGGTCCGACTTCTGCTCGCTAGTATTCGTCTCCCCTGATGAGAATTGTTCACCATGATCCCTCGTGGTCATCGAGAAATGAACAGTATTTCATTAGAAAGGTTACGGTCGTGGCCTAGGCTCGTTAGAATTCTGTGACTGATCCCGCAATATCTCATGGTACGGTTAAAGCGGTTAACAGCGTACAGAATTTGTTAAGCTGTTTTAAAACAAATTTTTTACCGTATCATTTTTATTTAATAATACTTATTTCACTTTTTTACTTAAAGTTTGATACAAAGTTCTCAGGTTACCGTTAAACCTCACCATCGATTAACTTGCAAACCGAAAAGCACGATTGAATTATTTTTCGCGTTAACTCTCTGCTCAAGTGCAAACAAAAATCAATATGTATCCACCTATAATATATCTGTAGTAACAGTGTCCTCGAGACAATTTCCGAAAGGATGTCAAGATTCGTCTATGCCACGTAACTTTTCCTCTTCCAATTTGCATTCGTCGCCTCGTAACATCGATGATTTTATTTCTTCTATTTCCCCCGAAAGTTGAAAAAACGTTCAACAGCTGTCACATTATTTTCGACGGTCCACTGGTTTGCCTGTGCTTGAATTCTCGAGCGAGTCGCGAGGGTCTCTCGGCGATCACGTCCGGTCCGAATTTCAAGCTTCTTCCGCCTGAGGGAAGGTCTCTGATCAGCGGGATAAAGGACGTTCGAGTAAACAGGAAGAGAGTGCTTTTGTGGCGGCGAATAAAAGCACGCCATCGCTCCTTCCTCTCTTCTACTCTTGAAGATTCATGACCATAGAGATTACCAGTTTTATTTCAATATAATGCCACGTGTATGAAAGTGATACAAGTGTTCGTCTCTCAAACACATATGGGTGTCCTTTTTGAACACGACCAAGTACGCTTTGAACGTCTGTTCTCTCGCGTTCTACGCACGTGAAAAGATATGGAGGAATTCTGAAAACAGCGAGTAAACGGCTACCTTGGATACTTTTTTTCTTTTACTCGAAGCACTGGAATATTCTTATATGAAAATTGGTTTTGACGAAGGAGAAGCGAACTTTAGAAATTCTAATTTTCTTTATTTCTGTTTTACAAATTAACGATCGATAAGCCATGTTGCTACAGATTGTAAAACTTCTTTTTTTAAATTGGCATCGCGAAAGAAAAAAAAGATATTCCATAATTAACAAGGTACTTATACAAGTATAAGTACTTGTATCGATTTTGCTCACCTCGTCGCCACCGTATTCTCCAAAGATTGCTATCAAAAATTTAAAAATAATACTACGTAAGCAACCAACACGTGAAGTTCACATTAACGTTCCCCAAAACAAAAGACTGCCTATCATCTTTCGATCCGTATCTACGCCGCTACTGATTTCCAACATTAACCCTAGAATGCGCGTGTAATTACCGTCTCCCAAACGAATTCTCAGATAAGCCTCAGAACTCAGGGGCTACACACAAAAACGGAATCGTAAGAACCGCTTTGGCGAATTGAGAACGTCAAAATTTACCGAACTCGAAAGTACATGATAAAACCAATAACTGGCTCGGTCCGGTCCATCCAGTCCAGGGTCAGTTTCGATCCACCCTCGTGGCGATTCCCTGAATTTCTCTTGGCACTGCCATTTGGTTTTATCGTTCTCGTGCTTTAAGCTCATCTGGTAAGTGCTGGCCGGCTCTCGCATGGGACGTCAAAAACGTCGATCGAGCCTTTCATTCGGTTCGATCAACGGAACCCCGCTACGACGCAGCCAGCCGACAGCCTCGGATTTTACGACAAAAGGACGGAAAAGGCTGGGAAGGGAGAGACCTGACTTCCGGTTTCCCGCTCTGCCTCCCACTTTCCCTCCGTCCCGACATTCGGCTGCCACCTCTGTTTTCTCGGTTCGCACACCACGGACTCCTTTTGTTCCCGAATTCCCTGATTTTCGAAACTCCGTGTTTAGCTGGGAACTGCACGGAAATGAGTCGTCAAACATCCTTGGATAACGGAGCTGCTTTTCAATTTCGAGCACTCGAGGCATGGAAAATTGAACCGTTCGTAAACCATCGTGGAAATAGAGTCGTACGTTTAACAGTTAGAATAGAAGGGCGAGTTAATGAATTATTTTCTAAACGAAGGTGGTCGGATATTTGGCGCATTAAATAGATAGAGGATAGATAGAGAATGGATTTCTGTACAGCTGTATTGATTTTTAAATATTGATGAGGCTAGTGAAGACTTTGTTTTCTTTCAGCGAAAGATACTTTTAATTGATTAATTAATCGAAGCGAGCGGTCAGAGTTTAAACTACTCCATTCAGAGTCTAAGTATAATTGTAAGATATATGACAGTTAATAATGCAAGTTTCCATCACTGAACAGGGCGCAGACTAGCGGAAGAATGATGAGGCACGTAGAAATAATTCCCCTGAATGCCGATGATTCTCGAAATAATTCCCGTGAATGCCGATGATTCTCGAAATAATCATCCGGTGGCACAGGAAGAAGGAAACGTAATTATTAAATTGTCCAACCAGTCCGAGGGAAAACGCAATTAAAGCGTCGATACGAAAATTACCGGTTACGAGGTTTCCACGTTCTCGACGGGCTTTTCCAGTGGTCGGAAATCAAGAAAACGTGACCTTTCACCCACGCTCGGCTGTCTTGCGTGCGAACCGTGTATGAGTACCGAAATAAAATTACAAAAAAAAAAAATCAGAGGAGAAAAAAAGAGTAGGGAAAGAGAAACGAGAAAAAGAACGAGAAAAAAGGGCAAGGACTCGGCGAAGCTCGCGCCATCGACGCGTCTGCGGCCACGGAACCACGTTCCAGCAAACACGTTAATCATTCCCGACACGCACTCGTGACCGGACGAGAACGGCATGTCGTCGTATTAACACCCGTAATTGAATTAAAAAATTTAAATAACACGGTGACGACGGCTGCCAGACGAGGACCCACCAGCATCCTCTTACGACCACCTTCCAGCAATTCAGGCTCCATCGGCCCTCCGACGCTTTTTTGCCCTCGCCGCGACCCTCGTTTCAACGACTGGACCGCTCGAAAAGAGAGGAGAGAACGTAATCATTTCGTCTGGCGTTTACTGAACCGATGGAATTGCTGGAAAAGGGTAATGCGCCTCAAAGATCCAGATATAAGGAGTTCCTTCGGTGTGCTTCGGAGTAATGAAGCAGATATGCAAAACTACTTAGGACGTCTCGTTTGGACCTGGCTTCATCTCTTATTTTCACGACAGTCCATCTCACTGTTTTCCTCATTTCGTTTCTTCCTTTTATCAAACTGTCTCCTCCACTTCTACCTTTCATCTACCTCGTTCCTATTTCAGACTGTCCGTCTTTTTCATCGAGCATTCCTTCGTCTCGCTACTAAACGGCTCAACCCCGGTTTCCTCGACCTTTCGTTTTCCATGGCCGAGATAGAATAAAAGAGGCGTAATGCCTCGTTATTTGCATATTAAATTTGCCCCTTCATCCGTGCCGTTCTATTCAAATGATTATTCTCCATCGTTCGCTTTAGCGGAGAGAAGAGAGCGTCGGAGAGCGAGGTCTGGGTTAGAGAAACGCGAGACTTGTGATGCTTCTCGTTTCTGGAAAGCTTCAACGTTTCAATCCGCCTCGGCGAAGCACCGGCACCTCGGTCTCTCGTCAAATAATTGCGCTAAAAAGCAAAATTTTACGTCCGATTTACGGAGAAGATTCGCAATAAAGTAGGAATCCGAATGGAGAAGCGGCTTCTACTTCCTGTGTTGATCAAGCGCACGATTTAACTAACATTTGTACAGATTTACTGTTTCGAGAAGAACCGAGATTAGGATTAGGCGTAAATTTGATTTTTAAGTAAATTCAACGAAAACAAATTGAGCGATTCAAAATTGTACGTTGTTTAACGGTGGAGGTTAAATAACATAGCCTCGACATCGAGAAATATGGAATTTTTTATTCAAAACTATCTAAAAATTTTACATAAACTGTTTATATATAACGATTGCTTGTTAGCGGACCCCTAAATCCTACATTTAAAAAATTTTGTTAACAAAAAATTTTTCGATATCTTTTCTAACTAAAAAAAATATAAGAAAAATTTAGCGGTGGCTTGGATAGCTCAATTACTGAAACAATCATCCAATAGACTATAGGNTTTTTATTCAAAACTATCTAAAAATTTTACATAAACTGTTTATATATAGCGATTGCTTGCTAGCGGACCCCTAAATCCTACATTTAAAAAACTTCGTTATTAAAAAATTTTTCGATATCTTTTCTAACTAAAAAAAATATAAGAAAAATTTAGCGGTGGCTTGGATAGCTCAATTACTGAAACAATCATCCAATAGACTATAGGTGTCATAAAATTTATTTTTAAACGAAACATAAAAGAGATATAACATAATTGATTGTTAACAATACCGATAACAGTAGCAAATTTTGTCACGTTTTAACCCACATGAAGCAACAAAAAGAACAATGTTATTTAACAGGGTCGCATAGAAGCCACCACTATAGAATGCAACGAAACTTAATACAAAGTGTTGGGGGATTTATGCAAATCGTTGTCACCGGCTATGAAAGTGGCGCTTTCACGACGAAGGCCAGGGAAATATAGGTTAACGACAGTAGTATTAGACCGCGCGAGTCAGACGAGATATCCACTTAATCTCGTTAACCCCATTATGCTTATGTCATATTTACATGCGGTCACGTATTATTAAATAACGTATGTAAATTTTGACCGCGTAAACAGGCTTCGTGGTTTGAACTGAGAACACACGATACAGTTTCTAACTAATCGACCGCCAACTTAACGAGTTGTTCGAGAAAGTATCGAAAATGGTGAATTCTTTGCTTTCAGAATCATTACCAAATGATTTGAATCAAGAAATGTTTACCTATTTCGATTTTACCGTCCTGTTTATTGATAAAGAATAAGAATAACTTTCAAGATCGCAATTAAAACCGACACGCTAAACATTAATACTCGTATTTCCCGTTAGAAAGTAATTAAATTGGTACATGACTGTTTGATATAGCTTTTTCCGCGTAAAAAGAGTCAAACTTGGAAGAACACAGATATTCTTACATATGGCGATAAAAATTTAGTGACCACATAATATCGCGACTAATTCTACATTTCTGGTTCTCGTTTCGGTCATCGCGGATCGTCGCCCGTTCGAATTATACCCGCTTAACGTGACAGAGGACACGCGTCGAAACGGCGCGAACTTGACGATGAGGGTGTCGAGGAGCGCGGAAAAAACAGGAGAGAAAAGAGGGAAAGTTTGCGTGGTCAATGTTAAGGCGTTTCAGTCTTCGTGCCATCGCGTAATATGAGAAGATCACGGGATAAAGTTACAGTCCTTTCTTCGCTGTCGTCGTCGCCGTTGTCGACGTCGTCGACGAAGCGGTTGTTGTCAAAAGCCCCTTACCCACTCGACGACACTAGAAAAACTAAAGAAGATGAGGCGACGTTGGTGGTTGTGCGGCCGTGGTTGCGGCCACGGTGGTGTGTTACAAGAAACGTGCATAGTCTCCATGGCGATCCAATAAGATCTCTCATACGGTGTAATGAAATCCTGAAAATCCCACAGACGCGCGGCAACCACGCTACCTAAATAGCTAACCAAGCTTCATGTTTTCGACGTCGATTCCATTTCTCTAGGAAAATCCAGGAAAGACGGTTGGTTAAGCGATTTTTAGTTTGGGTGCGAAAAAATCTTTTCGAATGATCGACGCTTTGTTTGGCTTTTAATTATGAATCTTAAATATTGAATCTGTAATGTTTTCTAATAAAAAAAAGTATTTATGAAATAGTATAGTTCCATGTAAGAATCAAAGGATACGTTCGCATCTTTGAAGAAAATACAGATAAAAAAAATTCTAACTTATGGAAGTTGTGCAGTCATAAATATAATTCAACTTTTATCTAAAATAATCGTTTGCGAAATTCCAGAAAAATTCTAAAGTTTTGTATTCGTAATACTTTTTTCCGAAGGCAATGATCCCAGTAAAATGAAACACAATCCACTGCCATAATTTAACAATTGAATAAATCCATTATGATTTATATCAAATCAAATTTCAACGAATCTAATTCATCCGCCACTCACCGTTCAATCATCTCACCGATACAATACGCACATATAAAATACATCTCCGAATTAATCAAGATCCAATAAACAATTCTGGCCAAGGAGTCGGTTACTATTTCATAGTCGGTCCGTTTTTGCAGATTGAAATAACTAAAGCTTTTGTCGGCGCTTCGGAATCCAGCAGCCGGCAAGAAGCGTCGATATAAATTTCCGAAGCGTGCGCAACGACCGCGTCCTCGTAATCCTGTTGTACAATCCTGGCAATACCTTCTCCTTAGCGAAGGCAAGAAAACCTACTGGAACGTACGAGTCGACCGCCGCCGGTGCATCCTATGAAATGTAACAATCGTGTTCTGTAGCAACGGTATTAAATTTCCAGGGATTTCATTTGTCAGCGTGCGAACACGACGAAGTTGATACGGAGGGAGTAACGAACTGAATCATTGCACAATCTTTCTGTACGCTAATCAATGTTTAAAATAGCATTATCAAAAAGCCATTACCCTTTCTTCCTGTCACAATGTTCGTAACTGTTAAATAAAATGTATCATTTTATATCGTTCGAGAATTTCCAGATATTTTTGCATAAAACGGTACTTTATACGTTGTTCGCGTGCGAACCGTAAGAAGATTGAAATCAGCTCGATAAATCAGCCACTTTGCTGGAAGGGCTACGGTGAATCTCACTCGAAAACGATAGAAAAGTTTAAAATGCGCGTATCACAATTGGGAGGCCGCCAAATTGTATCCGAGTTAGCCTTCAGGAAATTGTTGAATCGTTACAGCCCTCTGAGTGCCAAACACACTGAACGATCGCTGCACGCCAATTGAATATACGTGTTAGATCTGTGTCACTCGGCTGAAAAAAACTGCGTTTTTTCGCAGCAACGAGGGGAAAAAGAACACAAGCGTGTATTCGTGTCGTTAAACGGACCTCGTCTATTTTTCCAATTTTTTTTTTCCCCCATATCAATCTATTTTATTGCGCGAATTTTACTGAATCATTCCTATCTGACGAGCAACCCTGAAATGAAAAAAATTAAAGTATTCAATTCTGACCTCTTGCACTCGTTCCCTTTGAATTGGTTCAATTGGTGTTTGAGATGTTCCCATATTTCGCTCCCATTAATTGGAAAATTTAAAATACTAATTTGGATCAATGAAAGCACAGAACGTTAATTAATCCCGTAAAATAAAGAATCGTATCTCGATTTAGGCATCGATGTTCGGTCTTGGCATCGCTCACGAAGAATGAAAAAGAGGAAAGCAAAGGTAGAACAGGAATAGATTGCAATACGAGGCACACGCGTCTCGTGTCCCTCGGATAAAATCTGACAGATCCAGGCAGACTGCCTGTTTTCCGAGAAGTCCAACACATCGATCACGTGCACGCCTAATAGCAGCACGTGTTGGTGATTACGCTCGAGGGACTGTGGCTAGATCGGGTCTAGGTAATTGCCTGAGCATCGAGCTCCCACCAGTCAGCCTCCGATCTCCATTCGACGTACCAGCAAACCCCCATACACTCTAGAATCACCCTACATGTACGACCATCGATGGTATAGCCATCCGTACTGCTATACGTACGCGATTGATTGGTTAACATGTCTGGCTGGCCTCCAGTCTGGCCTTGATTATCTATCTCTCTACCCTGTCTGCAGCTTACTCACCTCAGTCCACTTTCTCTCTTGCCCCTCTACCGGCTCTCACCCCTTTTATTACGAGACCCATCACCGTATCATTTAAATTGCAGTATTAAGTCCCCCACCCCGTCTCGATGCACCCCTTTCCTAAAAATTGTCCTCCCAAGGCACGATGAAAATTGCACGTTTTAAATGGGACCGCGTAATTGTGGCCGGTGTAGCAGACCGTTCGGAGAGTCCTCGCCGTTCACCTCGTTCCTGATTCGTCTTTCCGTATCAATTTGCACGAGCTCTTTCTTCTCGCGTTATTGCTTTCGTCGTTTTCAACTGCAATTTGAAAGCGTGAATTTAAGGGAATATGTCACGTGTTTTTTTTTATAATATATAGAAAATTAAATCTTTAATCGGTTACTTTGAACGGCACATGTTTCGTATCTACATAAAACTATGATTAAATTACTTTGTGACTCGACTGTTAAATAAAATTTCAAAGCTAGTACTTTATAATTGCTCTCTGGCTTCACAACTTCCATTGAAACAAACTAAAGACATTCCGACCATAACCTGAATAGCTCGAATTATTCTTGGCGATGCCTGCTGGCGGCAAAGATTTTTTCTTGCTCCGACATGAACGTCAAACGACGCTTAAAAAAAGAAAAAAAAGAAAGAAAAAAAAAAAAAAAAAA